>VZRS01008059.1:0-10594 GCA_013398055.1 Ifrita kowaldi
CAGCCCGGGCCCGGGGGGCTCCTCCGCCGAGCCCCCGTCGGAGGAGGAGCCGCGCCTCCGCCCGGTCTTCGACGCCCTGGACCGCGACGGCGATGGCTTCGTGCGCGTGGAGGAGTTCGTGCAGTTCGCCACGGCCTACGGCGCCGAGCAGGTGAGCGCCGGGCCGGGCACACCGGCACCGCCGCCGCACCTGCCCACCGTGGCCCCCGGCGCTGGCTCCGGGCCGGGACACCGCGGCTGGTGGCACCCCTGGGTGTCCGGTGGCCCCGCTGCCCGAGGGTGATGGTGACCGTGGCTCCTGTCCGAGCTCCGGCCCTTGGAGAGCCGTCAATGTCCCCAAGGGCAGCGCTGGCATCGCCGTCGCCCCAGGTGAAGGGCACGCGTGGGCCCGAGCGGCTCCCCCGCCCTCTGCGCCCGGGAGGAAGCGGAGCTGCCGTGTTCCAGGGCCCGATCCGCTGGGAACGGCAGAGCAGCACCGCGGCAGCGCCGCTGGGAGCCGGCAGCCCCGCTCTTTGTTCTCCGTCACTGACGCCTCGGGGTCTGGCTGGGCAGCGGGGGCAGCCCGGGCTGTGGGGCTGCTCCTGCCCCCCTTGCTGGCACCTCACTGGCCGTGAATCACCTCCGCAACGGGGAGCATCCCTGCCCATGGCACGGGGTCGGAACGAGGTGATCCTTAAGGGCCTTTCCAACTCCAGCCATTCCATGGTTCCCTGCTACCTCGCTTATCCCAGGTTTGACAACCTGAATGTGTGTTTTTCCCCCTTTGCGCCGCTTTGTGCCCTGGCGAGCCGGTGTTCCCCTGCAGCAGATCAGAGGCGATGTAATTTGAAGCTGCCTGGGCTGACCCAAAATGGAGCAAGCTCCAGCAGCGCTCACCAGGGGATGGAGATGGATTTGTTGGTGTTTCATGCACTGGCCTGGGCTGGCATCGCTACCAGGAAAAAAGGATTTATTTTTTTTTAAGGTATGCAGGTATTGCTGTGAAGTTTCCCTGTGCCTGCCCAGATCTGCTCTCGTTCTCTCTCCGTGGCTGCTGCGCGGGTATTTAAGTGCCATGACAAAGCAAATCATGTGTGAAGGAGGCTTTTGGTGGAGGAGGGCTTTTCATCCCTGTCCTCGTGCTAGAAACACCTCTCAAAGATAAAACAAAGGTCTTTATTTTAGAAAAACAGCCCTGCAAAGTGGAGATGGGGAACCTCTTTATGTTGCTGGTGAGGGCACTGTGCGTGCAGAGGGTCTCAAGGTGTGAGCACAGGTACCTCTGGCTCCTGCCTGTGCCAGGAGAGAGACTTTATTCATAAATCTTCTGTTCTTCACTGTCCTGCCGTGGGCCGGGCTCTCTGTGCCACCGCCGTGTCCCACTGCTGTCCCCAGCAGAGGAAACAGGGGCAGTCCACAGAGGCTCCCGGACCCTGCACACGGTGCCACCTCCCCGGGGGACAGTTTGCCTGCGTGTCGCTTGGCGTGGAGCAGCCCAAGGACGCGGGGAGTGGGGACAGGCAGTGGTGTGTGCGTGGCAGGGGACGTGGCAGGTGGCTCTGGGGTGTGCGGCTCGGCCTGGCAGTGCCCGGTGCCGCCGTGGGGACGGTGCCAGAGCTCCAGAGGGGCCCAGCTGAGCCTGGAAAACACTCTCAGCCCACGGCCTGGGGAGTGGCTGTGGGCTGTTAAGGTCACGCCAAAGCTCAGCAGGGTGTCCCCAGAGGTTTTGTGCCACTGGCTGATGTCTGTCCATATGGATCCATCTGGGAAGGGGCTCTCTGTAGGCTTCCTGTTCCTTGCTGCTGAGCACAGCTAATGCTGCCTGTGCTGCCATAAATGATGCTTTTAAAACCCATTTCTCATCAGCGGGAGGCTGGTACAGGCAGCTGTTGGCATGCAGAACCACTGGGTGCTGGTACAGCCAGTGCTGAGCACCTTGGGGAGGTTGGTCTGGCAATGCCTGAGCCAACAAGTCCTGGGCACTCCGGGGGACTGGCAAAGGAGGAGAAGTGATGCCTGTGTGTGCAAGAGGGCTTGGTGTGAGTCTGCAGCTTAGAAAAGACCAGGGCACACGGAGGAGGAGAAGGGGTTGGTGGTGGGATCCGTAAGCTCCCAGCAGATCACGGAATCACAGAATATCCTGGGTGGGAAGGGTCCCATCAGGATCATGAGTCCAACCCCTGGCCCTGCACAGACACCCCAAATATCCCACCCTGTGCCTCAGAGCGGTGCCCAAACGCTCCTGGAGCTCTGGCAGCCTCGGGGCCGTGCCCGTTCCCTGGGGAGCCTGGGCAGTGCCCAGCACCCTCTGAGGAAAGAACCTTTCCCTGATCTCCAACCTAAACCCCCTCGATGTGTGGAGTAATAAAGGGAGGAGTTCTGGGCAAGTTTCCTGACCTATTTTGCGTGAAGCAGCTGGGACTTGGGCCCAAAGTGGGTCTTTTGGAAAACGGAGATCCAGCTCAGGTGGAAGTGAAAGGGGAGGAACATCCCCAGTGGGTAAAACAGTGTTAAGGTGACTGCGTGGGAGCCTCGAGGTGCAAATAAAGGTTGTGCCACAACCAGAACTGGGACGCTGTGAGAGAGGGGCCGGGGTTTGATGGCTGGCTGGATAATCACAAAGGTATCGAGGCAATCAGCAGGCAGTTAATGAGGAACAAATTCCAGCCCTCTTGCTGGAGGTACCTGCTTCCCTTTTTCCTCCCCTCCTTCCTCCTGGCTGCTGCCCACAAGGCTGGCTTCATAGTGGTGGAACAAATGGCTAAACTGAAGCACCACAAGCAGCTGATTCCCGAGGCTGGAGAGGGCTGAAGGGTTAAGGAGAGCCTGTGTGTGTGTGTATCCACATGGATGAGAAGCTGGAGAGCAGCAAGTGTTGTCTTTAGCGCTCACTCAAACACCAGAGGCATTCATGGGCTGCTGAGCTGAGCGCTGTCAGCTCGTTTGGCTGCAACAATTATTAGCTAAATGTCAAAGGGAAGGCACCAGCTGGCGTTTATTCCATAAACACGATGGGATTGTGGATTTCTGGTCGGATGAATTGGGTATTTTTCTCTCCGTGGGGATAAAAAAATGGGATTGGGATGGGCTTTTGCTTAAGCAGCTTGGGTTGTTGGAAGGCTGAGTGGGAGAGCTCCGAGGTTGTGGTGCTGGGATGGGGCAGAGATCAAGGCAGAGATAAAGGCAGTTTGTTTTGCTCTGGAGTGATAACAGTTGATAGGGATTGAGGCTCTTGCCAGGAGCTTCATCTTCAAAGGGGTGATGGCAGGATGGTGCTGGGGGTGACACCTGAGCCAGGGGTGGCCTTGAGCAGGGACGGGACAGCCCTGGGATGGTCCTCCCACAGCCTCTCCCAGGAGGATATGTGTCCAACGTGGATTGTTTTGCCACTTGAAAAACTCACACGGACCCCTGATGTGCTCCATGGACTTGCAAACAGGATGTGGGACAGAAAGGTCTTGAGGACAACTTGACTTTCCTTGAGGACAACTTGATTTTTTCACCCCTGGACCGTTCACAAGCCACCTGTGAGGCAGCTGCCAGCGGTGGTGTGTTTTTATTGTCTCCTTTCCCTCCCCTTTCTCCCTGCATTTCTCTGGCATCTGATGCTCCTTGGAGCCACCGGCTGGGACAGAAGGATGGAGTAAGATTGGCTTAAATAGCGAGCGGGGAGGTGGGGGCACAGTTAAAGTCACTTTTATGTCGCCTTGTAAAGCAGGAGGGGTTGTGTCTTGCCCTTCTGGGGGTTGTGCAGAACCAAATTCCATTGTGCAAGCACTTTTGGTTTAAATTTTTACTTTAAAATTTAATGTTTCGTGTCTTGCCTGCTGTACCCCTGCACTGTGTCTGTGTGGCTGAGGTGACAGAGCCTAAGCCTTTTCTCCCTGGATTGATTTCTGGCAGGCTCAGAGGAGAATGGATTGTTTGTAAGGCTGAGGACAAGCATCCTGCTGGCACCTTGGGTTGTTTTTCCTTTTTTGTTTTGATCTAACAGACAATTGGAGAAGGAAAAGCCTCTTGCACCACATGATCTCACTGCCTTGGCTCAATTAAGAGAAATCCCAGAGTTTGTCTAACCCACTTCCAAAGGCTCCTGTTCCAAGGGACCTTCAGCCCTTTTTTTCTTCCTCTTGATGATCAGTTTGAGCTTCATTTCAGTGGGATTTGTTTTGCTTTCTTTAACATTTCCATCCCTCAATACCTGTCCTGCCACCACATCAGCTCATCCTCAGCTGAGCTCTCCACATTCAGCTTTTAACTTTCCCTCTGGGGATGGTTTATGAAGGGTTTTATCAGGTTTGTTGTACTTTTCTCAGCCTCTTGGAATGGGGTGCCCGGCCTGAGCTGAGAGCTGCGGAACAAATCCCATTTTGGGGCTGGCAGGGATCATTCCAGACAGCAGCTGCAAAGAATCCTGCAGTTGGTTTTTATTTTTGAATAAAACAATGTGAAAATCTGGCAATTTGTTTTTGTAATGAAGTCTGGGTAGTGTCAAACTGCAGCTTTTTAGTGGTTCCCCCACCATGGTGATGCCAGGCTGGCTTTTCCTGATCCCCTCGGATGGATCCCTCAGGAATTGTGTACTTGGATCCAGTGCTTCCTCCTTCCTTCTCCCTTGGCAATGCTGACATTGCATCTGATTTTGGATGTCCTCCCTCTTCCCCTTGGTTTTCTCCCACTTGCCCCAGATTTTTGTGAAATCTGATAGTCAGGATCTCTGTCGTGAGGAAACCTCAATTATTATTATTATTATTTTTTTTCATTTTCTCATGGTTCTTACCCAGTTTGAGCAGAGGAAATGCTGGTTTTATGAAGAGATTTCTAAATTTACCTATCAGAGTTTCACAGGCGAGTGAGGCTTAAATTGCCTCCAACTGCGTTGCTGCTGCTGCACCTTCCAGAGGCTTTAATTGCTGTTTAACTTCACAGAATATCCAGGTTTGGATGGATCATCAGGTCCAGCTGCTGGAATTTGGTTCCTGCTGTGGAGAGGGGCTGGGATGGCAGTGAGGGATGCTCTGGGTGTGCAGTAGGTGTCTGTGGACACCCTTGTGTGCTTTGGAACAGCAACAAATCTGAAATATTCTGCTTGCTTTGACCAAGGGCCCAGTTTTTTCCCCCAAAGAAAACCATGGCAGGGAATTTGTGGGTTTTGGAGGATCGGGTGGGAGCCCTTTCCTCTCCTCCTCCCTCTCCTCCGCCTTCTCCTTCTCCCTCTTCAAAGGGCTTTTACCACCATCAATAAATAACAGGTCTGTGTGCTCCAGGAGCTCCAAGACAGGAGTTTTTCTTTCTCCCTCAGAGAGGAAAACGCTTCCAAGCCAACATATTTTGTGTAATTTTGGGTGAGGTGGTGGCTGGTTTGCAAATTCCATTTTCAGCTCACTTGATTCACTTATAAATATCCCAAAAGCCTCCGAGGAAGAGACAATTTCTGTGCTCCCGGGTTTTTTTTGCTGCTCCTGCTTGGGTTTGGCTTTAAGCTGCTGGGAGGCCTCCTGGGAATGGTGGGGAGGGCTGGGAGCAGATCAGAGCCCGGGCAGAGCTCTCTGGTGCTGTGTTTGGGGCTGGAATCAGATGGATGGATGGCTTATCCCGGCGGGATCGAGCCCGGCAGGACTGTGAATGCTCAAAGGCTGCGTTTGTCTGTGTGGGCTGGGAGGAGGGTGCTGCTGGTAATTTTATCCCAGCTACCAGTTTATTAGATCAACCTTTTCATTATGCCCTGCTCCCTCAGGTTGAGAGTGCAACGAATGAGGAGTGGGGTGTGGATTTTGGGGAGAGGGACTTGGGACAAGGGATGGAGGGACAGGACACAGGGAATGGCTTCCCACTGCCAGAGGGCAGGGATGGATGGGATACTGGGAAGGAATTCCTGGTTGTGAGGGAGCTGAGGCCCTGGCACAGGTTCCCAGAGAAGCTGTGACTGCCCCATGATCCCTGGAAGTGTCCAAGGCCAGGTTGGAGCAGCCTGGGATAGTGGAAGGTGTCCCTGCCCATGGCAGAGGGTGGCACTGGAAGGCCTTTAATGCCCCTTCCAACCCAAAGCACCCTGGGAATCTGTGATTTATTATGATCGAGGTTAGTTGTGTTCCTCTGGAACTTGAGTTCATTTCTTCAAATAAAGAAACATTCTTTACCCAGAAGAAGGAAAAAGCATCACCTGTCCCACCTTTGCAGAGTTGGCACAGGCTGTGGGTAAGGGAGCAAAGCCGGGGTGTCAGGAATGTGGGGTGTGGGTGCGGCACCAGTGAAGAGCCCAGTTTGTACTGGGTGGGCACTGCTCCAGGCTGGGACAGGAGCCCCAGCAGCAGAAAAGGGCCCATCTGAGGGTTTTCAGTGTGGGGTGGAAGGACCTTAAAGCCCATCCCATTGAACCCCTGCCATGGGCAGGGACACCTTCCACTATCCCAGGTTGCTCCAAGCCCCATCCAACCTGGCCTTGGACACTTCCAGGGGTCCAGGGGCAGCCACAGCTGCTCTGGGCACCCTGTGCTAGGGCCTCCCCACCCTCACAGGGAAGAGTTTCTCCATAATATCCCGTGTAAATCTCTGCTCTTTCAGTTCACACCCATTCCCACTTGTCCTGTCACTTTCTGCCTGTGTAAATCTTGTTCTCCCTCTTTTTTTATAAACCCCTCTTTTAAATACTGAGAGAAGAGAGGTGGATTCATGAGAAGCTTCCTCTCAGGGGCAGGGCTTTTCCTGACACTGTGATTGATTAAAATTGGATTGGGGTCATCATAATTACCTGGTTGGAATATGGCAGTGCACCACAGCACAGGGCTCATTCCAGCTGCTCTTGCCCACGGTGCCCTCTCCCAAAGCACTCCCCAGCTGCTGATACCATTATGTAACCCAGCCCAGACAGTAATTGATAATCATTACAATTGCCCACAGAATTCCTCTCCACTTTATTCCTGTTTGACTTTCGTTTGCTGCTCGTTGTCAGAGGAATGATCTGCTTGGAACCCAGGGGCTTTTTTTTTTTTTTTTAAATTCCTGGGTTTGGAATTTTGCAAAACAAATTATTTCTCTTTAGCCTCAGCCTGCTTGGGCAGGGAGAGCTGCTTCTGCTGGGCCACCCTCAGCATCCCCTCTGCCATGGGACCAACATTTTTCCAGCTCTGGGAAGCTGCTGGCAGTGAACCATGGCTTGCTTCTCCTTGTTCCTCATTCCTGGCTCCATCTTTTCCTAATTCCTGCATGGGTTCCTGGCCTGGCACCCCAGGCTGGTCCCTGCTGAGCCTGGGGGGAGCGGTGCCGGCCGTTCCCTCAGTGTGGTTGTGTAAATTCAGGCACCCGTGGAAAATGGAGGTACGAAGCTGCCAGACTGGTTCTGCTGGGCTGGGAATCAGGGAAGCTTTGAGGTTGGAAAGGACCTCTGGGATCATTGAGTCCAACTGTTCCAACACTGCCAAGGCCACCACTAAAACATGTCCCCAAGTGCCACATGCACATGCTTTGTGAACACTCCCAGGGGTGATGACCCCAGCAGCTGTGCCAGTGCCTGACCACCCTTCCCATGAAGGACTTTTCCCAATATACAACCTAAACCTCCCCTGGCACAGCTTGAGGCCGTTTCCCCTTGTCCTGTCCCTGTTCCCTGGGAGCAGAGCCCGACCCCCCCGGCTGCCCCCTCCTGTCAGGGAGTTGTGCAGAGCCACAAGGTCCCCCCTGAGCCTCCTTTTCTCCAGGCTGAGCCCCTTTCCCAGCTCCCTCAGCTGCTCCTGGTGCTCCAGCCCCTTCCCCAGCTCCGTTCCCTGCCCTGGACACGCTCCAGCCCCTCAGGGTCTGTTTTGTCATGAGGGGCCCAGAGCTGAGGCCGGGACTGGAGGACTCAGCAGTGCTGACTGCAGGCCTTGCTCCCATTGCGGCAGGGCCTGGAGGCACAGGGAGTGGAAGTGGCCTTGGGGAGTTGTGCATTTTGTCCTTGCAGTGACTCTCCCACATGCCAAAAGCATTCCCAGCTCCTCTCAGAGCGCAGTCCCTGCTCTCAGTGTGCACTGAGCTGCCTGGAGCCGCTCTCCTGACGGGGTTTTTGGGACATCTGCAGTGCAGCTGTTGGCTGAACCAGCCCGGGCTGCAGGACAGTTGTGCTTCCCTGATTGTCCCATGCCAGGCAGAGCCCCCAAAGCTCCTCTCAGCCTTTGGTTTCCGCTTTAAAATCTTTCCATCTTTCAGTCCCCTTCCCACACATGGGATGGTGCCGAGGGCTGGTGTTTTAGGTTCAGGCCTGAGGCCTCCCAGCAGAGACAAGACTGCAAACAACCACAGTGGGAGAAACATCAGGGATTTCATCAGGCTGCTCTCAGAATCACTGGTTGTTCATATCTTGGTGTGTCTGTGCTTTGGATCATCCAGTATTTGGATTGGAAAGAACCTTAAAGCTCATCTCGTTCCCCCCCCTGCCATGGGCAGGGACACCTTCCCCTATCTCAGGCTGCTCCAAGCCCCGTCCAGCCTGGCCTTGGGCACTGCCAGGGATCCAGGGGCAGCCACAGCTGCTCTGGGCACCCTGTGCCAGGGCCTGCCCACCCTCCCAGGGAACAATTCCTTCCCAGTATCCCATCCAGCCCTGCCCTCTGGCAGTGGGAAGCCATTCCCTGTGTCCTGTCCCTCCATCCCTTGTCCCCAGTCCCTGCCCAGCTCTCCTGGAGCCCCTTTAGGCCCTGGAAGGGGCTCTGAGTTCTCCCTGGAGCCTTCTCTCCTCCAGGTGAGCACCCCCAGCTCTCCCAGCCTGGCTCCAGAGCAGAGGGGCTCCAGCACTTCGGGCATGTCTGTGGCCTCCTCTGGAATGACTCCAGCTCCATGTCCTTATGTTGGAGGCCCTTGATGTGCTTGGCAGCAGGAAGGAACCTCCAGGCTGAAAGAAAGCTTTGTGTTAATAGGGGAGTCACGGTTCTTATCAGTGGTACCTGGCATGGACCTTGTTTTGGGATCCCGAAACTTCCAAGCCCAAGGAATAGCCCTGAGGATGCCATGGAGCAATGGAAATGCCAGCCTGGGCTTTCTGCATGGCTCAGAGCTCTGCAGAAATTGTCTGTTCTCCCTAAATTCTGGGTTGTGATGAGGCTTCCCCTTCCCCGGAGAGCTTTTGCTGGAATTGGTGTGAGGCAAAGTAAGTTATTAATGGTCCTGTGGGTTTGGGGATGGAGGGAAGAGGAGGGGACATGACCGAGGAGAGCCATGGGGACAGTTCCTCCCAAAGTGCCACTAGTGCCGAGCTGGAGTGCTTGGTGTTGGCTCCATGGGGGAGAGCAGCTGGAAGAGCCCAGATCCCTGTGAGTGGTGGTGGATCCTTCCCTGGCACAGGGCCCTCCTGCTTTTGGGGCCTCACTGGGGTTTCCTCAATGCCGGTGAGGATGGGAGAGCCTTGGTGCTTCCTTATGGCCGTGGCGTTGGTCCAGGCACTTTATTCCTGATTTTGGTTGGGGTTTTCCCCCTCCCTAGGGAGGAAACTGCTCTTAAAGCAGGGAATCCTGGAGGCTGCTGTGGAGAGAGGTTCCAGGCTGCTGGGAGCTTGGCTTCTCCCTGCCCAGCTCCTTCCAGTGTGACAGCAAATCCCCTTTTCCTAGGAATGCCAGTGACTAAACTGCCTTTGCTCCCTGTTACCACCTTCTATGATCCTACTGAAGCCGAAGCACTCAGGGACAGTGGTATTTGATGGGAATTTGTGTGCTGGATTAAATGACATGAATTCCTGAGTTCCTGTGTGTGTCCTGGTGTGTCCCAGCACCGCATGGCCTGGGCTGGTGACAGCACTGGGGATGTCCTGTGGAGCTGTCAGTGTCCCAAGGGTGGTTACAGCTTTGTTTGCAGGCTGTCCCTGTGTTTGGCAGCGTGGTGAGCAGCCTTGGAGCTCCCCAATTGATTTATTTTTAATAACACATTGTAGTTTTCCAGAAGAAAGAGCTCCTGTTCCCTCTGTGCAGCGTCCCATGGTGAAATGCCAGTGGTGTTACGTTGTGTTTGAGTCACTGCTGCTGCTGGAAGGGCTGTTCAGCCTGCACACTGCTCCTGCTTCCTCCTCTCCCCTGAGCAGGAGGAGGAGGAGGAGGAAAGCCGGAGGGAGAGGACCTGGTGCTGGGAGCTGCGTCATCTGGCAAGACCCGGCAGAGCCGACTGTGGAAAATCCATTTGCCAGAGTCCAATAGGAAGCTGGGCTCCAGCAAAATGTGCAGGAAGTCGAAGGAGCCCAAAGCAGCAGAGTTTAGAGAGAAGCTGTTGGGGGCAGGAAGCGAGGGGTGAGGGCTGCTGTGGGCACCGGGCACGGAGCCGGGCTGGGATCCATCCACGTGGCTGCTCCACAATCCCACATTTCCAAACAAATAGAGCATGGAACGAGGGGCTGCTGGAGGGGCTCTGCTTGGAGGAGGTGTATCTGTACTGAAAATTAAAGTCTCTTAGTGGGAAAATAGCACTCAGTCCCACCTCGGCTGTAGAAGCTGATGGGGCCATGGAGGCTTTCCTGCCACCTCTGGCCGGGTGAAGGGATGAAGAGGCAGCTGTTGCCTCCCTTTTGCCTGGCCACATTCCTTATTTTTTTCCAGGGGAGTGGCTGTTCTTCACCCTGCTCACTGTGTGTGTATGAGGAGTTTACAGCTGGGGGGGG
>VZRS01008059.1:10618-66361 GCA_013398055.1 Ifrita kowaldi
GGGGGGGGGATAAAATGTGGATATCCTTGTGGAATTTTTCCCCGGTGCTTGCTAAATGGATGCAGCCACCAGCTAATCCTCTCCTGGCTACTTGGAACTCTGGGACTTCTGTCCTGGCAGGAGCACAGCAGGGAGGATGCAAAGAGCAGAGGGAAGGTTGGTGGGACCTTCCCTGAAAGGTCCACAGGGAATTTTGGAAGCTTTGGTTTGGAACAGGAGAGTGCTGGAGGGCTTGGTGTGGAATAGGAGGGTGCTGGAGACCTTGGTTTGGACCAGGAAGGTTCTTGATGTGCAACAGGGGATTCTGTCTTGGACCTGGAGCTGCACCTCCAGGCTGTGTGGAGCATCCATCCCGTTCTGGCATCGCGGGGTGGCTGAGGTGTGGTGGGTGAAGGAGGGATGCTGGTGGCACAGGCAGGACTGACAGCCCCGAGCACAGGGGCAGGTCCCCTGGGCAGGGCAGGGCCTCGGCTGCCAGCCTGGCAGCCACCTGCAAAGCCATGGAGCAGCTTCCAGGCCTCCTGCTGCTCCCCTGCTGGGGGGGAGGTGCTGGAGGAGCATTAGCGTTGCCATGGGGATGTTTGGTTGGTGTGGTGATGCCTTCATGCCCAGGGCTTACAATCCCTGAGCTCCTGGGCTTCCCAAACTATGCGTGGCATCTCAGCCTCTTCTCCCTTGCTCCAGGAATCTACCTCTGAGCCTTTGATCCGTTCTCTGGGCTCTTTTTCCCCCCTCTGGCACAGTCTGCTGCATGTCCTTCACACAAACAGCCCTTTCTGAAGCTGCCTGAAGGGGTGCCAAAAGGAGGGGAATAATTTGAAGCAGCTCTAAAAAAGAAATAAGTCTTTGTGCTTTGCTGGTCTCTCGCTCAGGCTTGTTTGTGTTCCAGTTTTGCCAGGGTGGCAGGCGCACTGGGGCTGGGCCAGGCCGGTTCCTTCTCTCCTGTTCAGCTGCTCGTGTTTGCCACTCCCCTGGGCTTCACCTCTGCGGCCCCAGAGGCTCCTTGTGCCCACCACGTTCCCAGCATTTACAAGCTGAGAGGTGCAGCTCTCTGCCCCCAACAGCAGAAGGTTCTGGAGCTGTTGGAGAGAATCCAGAGGAGGCCACGGGGATGCCCCAAGGGCTGGAGCCCCTCTGCTCTGGAGCCAGGCTGGGAGAGCTGGGGGTGCTCACCTGGACAAGAGAAGGCTCCAGGGAGAGCTCAGAGCCCCTTCCAGGGCCTAAAGGGGCTCCAGGAGAGCTGCAGAGGGACTTGGGACAAGGGATGGAGGGACAGGACACAGGGAATGGCTTCCCACTGCCAGAGGGCAGGGATGGATGGGATACTGGGAAGGAATTGTTCCCTGGGAGGGTGGGCAGGCCCTGGCACAGGGTGCCCAGAGCAGCTGTGGCTGCCCCTGGATCCCTGGAAGTGTCCAAGGCCAGGCTGGACATTGGGGCTTGGAGCAGCCTGGGATAGTGGGAGGTGTCCCTGCCATGGCAAGGGGTGGAACTGGATGAGATTTAAGGTCCCTTCCACCCCAAATCATCCTGTGATTCCATGATTACAATCCTTGGATGAGTTACAGCCTGTACATTGTGTTTTGGGGAGGGTGAGTGTGCCAAGGCAGTGAGAGGATTTATCCTGGGATGTGCCACGGAGGTTTTGTGCTGCTTTCCAGCCTGGAGAGGAGCACACAGGAGCAAACACCACCATGCTGTGTTTGGACAGTCCCTGTACCCACACAGCCCCATCTCACAAACACCTGGGTTTGGTGCAGGCCACTTTGCATGGAGCCAGACCAGGCAAAACATTCAGCCCCTTAAAACTCGGTGTGTGAGCTCCTGGTGGGTTTTATTGTGCATTTTGTCTGTTCAGATCAGCTCCAGGCCCTGCGGAGGCTCCGTGTCCCTGGCACGACACAACCCAGGGTGGCTCCGTGGTGGCACTTGGCTCTTCCCCCGGGGTAGCTCCACCCTCCACCGAGGCGTGGGTTTTAGCTACGGACTAAGCAGGCACTAAACCTTTTTTCTTTCTTGATTTAGCCCGGCCTCCTGCCCCTGAGCCGTGTTTGGAAGGGTGAGAACAGGTTTCCCTTGTCATCAGAGGAACAAAAGCTAGAAACAAAGGCTTCAGTAGCTTGGAGGGTGGAGGAAGAACCCTCTTCAAGTTCATTCAACAAATAAATGTTTAGAGTAGAGTATCGTGGCTGCTGAAGCCTTTGAGCACTTAGGGAGTGACAGGAAACCTGGAACACTTGAGACAAACAATTAAATTTGGATTAAAACCATCTGAGCGTAACTTATATTCCTGTTAATGTTTCCAAACCATCCTTGAAGTTGTTTGTTTAAATACGTTTTTATGCTTCAGTGGCAACAATTGAGGGATAATTTGGAAATGTCACACTTGGCATTTGAGAACACACTTAAATCCCACAAATTGAGGCTTCTGAAGCCCTGGTGAGCACAGAGGTGTTCCTGCCTCCAGATATCCTTGGAGCTGGTGTGTTTAGTCCTAAAAGGTCCTGTACAGACAAGAGGAATTTCTGCCAGCAGGTAAAATACCCCAAAATTCTGGATGTGAGTGATCCAGGTGGTGGAGATCTCCTGCAGTTCAGCTCCACACTCTGCACCAAGGGCCTGGCTGGATCCATTTGTCCTGGTTTCTTGTGGGCGTGGGCAGGAAGGATGTGGGTCCTCAGGCTTTTTTGGCTGACAGCTCTTTAAAACTTATTCTGGCTTCTTTTTCTGCTTCCAGGTCAATTTGGAGTGTTTGAGGGAAAGTCTTTTCCTGTGTAGGCTCCCGATGTGTGGAGGGGATCTGGTTCTCAGTGTCAGCTTTGGGCTGGTTCTTGGCTCACACCTGGCTTGGAGATCTCTTCCTTCCCCTTCCTAAAGGGGAGGACAGGGGTTTGGTGGGGAGGGAATTCTCTCCTGTCCGTTCTGTATCTGCATCTCTCCCTGCTGGAGTTTCCTGCAGAAGGAGCCCGGGCACCCTGGGAGAGGCTTTGGGGCTTTGGGGTTTGGGGCCAGAGTCAGGGAGGGCAAGACTGGGGGAGAAGCTGCCCCGAGGAGGTGAAGTACAGCAAAAGCTGGGGGCAGGCTGAGGAGCTTTTCTCTTGGATTAATAGGAAAAGGAGGATTTGTTAGGCAAGTGGGTATTAAATGGCAAGGATCTGGTCTTCCTGGGAGGAGGATCTGTCTTCCCCTTGGGCACTTGCTCGCTTTGTTCCTTCTCTGTCTTGGTTTGTGGGTGATCTGTCTCCCATTCCTCTTCTTTGAATACTTGCAGGCTTATCCTTACAATAATTATTCCTCTTTATTCCTCCTAAATACAGGAGGCTTATTTCCCTTCTACCTTAAATAGTAGCTTTGATTATTTCTTCTGTGGCAGGAATAGATGAGAACTACCCGGGCTGAGGCTTCCTTTGTCTCCTTCTCAGGAAGGTGCCTGGATCCTTGGTTTTGAGTACCACGCTGGGAACAGAGGCCCTGCAGCGCTGGAGCCTCGGGATGAAGGGATGGGAAGGATGAGCTGATGTCTGGGCAAGATTAGGGAGGGATGTTGCAGAAAACATCTTCACCAGGGCTGCTTATGGTGGACCTTTAAATAGAGACCTAAGCAGGCACGATGTGCCTGCTGAGCTCCTCCTGGAGCTTTGGGAAAGGCTGGGAGAGCAAAATCCTGGCAGCAGCCCTGGGTCAGCGCTGCCACTTGTGAAATAAATAATGCAGTTCTTGCACTGCTTACTCACAATTGACCACGGCTGCTCCCTGTAATGAGATCTGCCCCTCGGGGGTGTTTTAAAGGTTACTTAATTAGGTGTAATTGCAGCAGAATAGAAACCTGCTTTGAGGTTCTGAGTGCTTTGTGGAGTGCCAGCTCCTTCAGCAAATTAGGGAGTCAGATCCTATAAACACGGCTGGAGCCAGAGTAATCCCGAGTTATCAGCCTCCCCCTCGGCCTGGCTGTTTGTGGCAGTGAAGCCACGGAAGGGCAGTGCTGGGAAGGGTGTTCCTGCCTCTGGGAATGGTGCAGCTGTGGTTCACATCCCAGCAGCAGTGTGGGAAGGCAGCGTGAAGCTGTGCTCACATTGTGGTGCTGGTAATGCTCTCTCAGCACCCAGCACGGGGGGATGGATGTGGTCTTACCCCAGACAAATGCTGCATTAGCAGGGATCAGCTCATTTCAGCTGATCCCACTGCAGCCCGTGGATTTAGGGAGCGTGGGATCTGAAGAGAGCTCTATGGGGACAGCTGTGTCTTTGGCACGGCCCCTTTGGTTTGGCTGCAGGAGCTTCAGCAGTTCCAGCACATTTCCCAAAGGTGAAAAAAGGATACTCTGTCTTCTGTCATCAGCATTTCAAAATATTCTACATTTTTCTTTGAGAGGATTGGTTTAGCCTTGAGAGGCAAGGTGGGTTTTTAGGGACAAATGAGTGCTTTGGCTCATTCCCTTCTGTTTAACCTGGAGGGTGGAGGTGCTGCATCCACCTCTGTGTAACCATGAGAGGTTTTATACTGCCTGTTCTCACTCGAGTGAGTTCCTGTGGGCCACTCCAGGCCACACAGCTGGCTAAAGAGAAAGAAGAGACACTGGTGTGAGCCCTCCCTGCACTTTTTATTGCTAAAAATCCCTCAGTTTGGCACTTCTGCCAGCATGGTGCTCAGCTGTCTCTCTGCTTGACTTCAGGGATTGTCTCACTTACACTTACAATACTTACATCCAAAGATTCAGGATGTTCAGAGCAGATCTGGGCTTCTGGCAGTCAGGGGACAATAATTAAAGTTACATGAGAGGTATTTGGATTTTCATGTCCTGTCTCAGCCAAGCAGGACACTCAGGATTGGTCTGTACCTGGGTACTCAATGAGTACCCCATGTTTAAAACAACCAACCTTCCTTCCTTTCCTTCCTTCCTTCCTTCCTTCCTTCCTTCCTTCCTTCCTTCCTTCCTTCCTTTCTTCCTTCCTTCCTTCCTTCTCCTTGCTGATGGCAGCACATGTGAGGCTGCAGGAGTTCCCGGTAGGAACTGCAGCCTGTTTGCTCAGGTGTTTGGGGGTGTTTATCAGGAATATAGCAGAATTCATTCCTCCTCTTTGCCTCCTTTGGATTTTCTTCCAGAGTCTGTGTAGATTAAAGCAGCACTGAAAGTTGATTTTATTCCCAGGGCAAGACATGGAAGCACCATCCCTGTGAGATACCACACACAGACTGATGATCGGAGCTCCACCAGCTCTTCTTCTTCTGGCTGCTGTGGCCACTAGAAATCCCCCACTCTCCTTCACCCCTCCAAAGAATGTCTTTTTGGAAGCTGGTTCAGCCCTGATCTCAGCCAGAATATGAGGGGAAACTGCTGGCAGGCTCAGGGGTTACAGGGGGGTGTTGGCTGCCCAGCACAGCCCTGAATTCCTTCAGGGATCACACCTAAAACAAGCACAGTGGGTATTTTGTGCTGCTGAATCCATCTCCTGTGTGGTAGAGACATGGAGCATCCATGAGGATAAAGAGGAGAGGCCTAGAGCTTCCTTTTCCTTTTCCTCCAGCCTGCTAAACAGGGAATTCACAGCTGGGGAATCCTTCACCTCCCTGGGAAACTTTTCACCGTGGGGCTGCCAAGCCTTTGTGTGGGAATTTGAATTTGGAGTTGCCACTGTTGGAGGCTCGGGGTCATTTGCTGAGCTGACTTCAGTGCATCAAAGCAAGGAAACTCTTTCTGTGCTGTGAGGAGCCCCTGTGGCATCACAGTGTGGGGCTCTGAGGGCTGCTGGAGCAGGGGTGTTGTTGGCAGCAGAATTGTTGGGTTTTGGAAGGCAAAACACTCTGGAGTGTGCAGAGTTCTTGGATACAGGAGATATGGGAGTGGGGATGCTGCAAGGAGTTCTTGTTGTGTTGTTGGGGTGCCAGGTGACCTCCCCTCCTCCCCCCCTCTGCTCCATGTCCTTTTCCAGGAGAAATCCCTCGGTCTGGGCCGTGTCCCTGGCACAGGGTGCCCAGAGCACCCTTGGCACATGTCACCCCAGCTGTGCTGAGCTCCAGGCAGCCTGGCTGGCTTCAAGCAGTTTAAACCTCTCACTTTCCACCAGGATTTAAGTCAGCTACTTAAAGCACGTCATCCTCTTTCACTCTCTAATGCTCTGTGTTTCAGCTGCTCGGGCTCCAAGGAGGGTTTCTAACCAGCCACAAGCACACAGAGGAAGCAAAACCTTTCTTTCAAGTATTTCTTGCTGCCCAAAAGCAGGACTGTGGCTCCTATCTCGTGGGCCAAGCTTGGTGTTGCAGTTTGGAGGAGTGTTGCTGTTTGTTGCCAGTGGGAGCGTGGTGGGAGCCTCAGGCTCCAGCTAAAACCCTCAAATCTGGGACTTCAGAACTGCTCAGATTTGCTGGATGAATCCAAAGCAGTTTGAGCCACAGTGCTGGTGGTTTTCCCAACTGCCCTGATAAGCTACTGGGTTTAGCCCAGTGATCAAAATGAAGAAAATGATCCCAAACTGCTCCAAGCCCCGTCCAGCCTGGCCTTGGGCACTGCCAGGGATCCAGGGGCAGCCACAGCTTCTCTGGGCACCCTGTGCCAGGGCCTTCCTTCCTCCCAAGGAACAATTCCTTCCCAATATCCCATCCATCCCTGCCCTCTGGCAGTGGGAAGCCATTCCCTGTGTCCTGTCCCTCCATCCCTTGTCCCCAGTCCCTCTGCAGCTCTCCTGGAGCCCCTTTAGGCCCTGGAAGGGGCTCTGAGCTCTCCCTGGAGCCTTCTCTTGTCCAGGTGAGCACCCCCAGCTCTCCCAGCCTGGCTCCAGAGCAGAGGGGCTCCAGCTCCATTACTGGGTGATGCTGGTGAGAGGAGAAGTCCAGGGGCTGTGGGAACCAGGCAGGCACAGCAAATATTCTTGTTTTCTGTGTTGGGGGTTCTTCTGAGTGTCAGCAGCCACTCACCCTCAGCCTGGTGGGGGTGTCTCAACTGTTAATGGTGCTTTTAAGCCTGGACAGCAAATCCAGGCAGGTTTGGATCAGCACAGACACTGCCACGGGCTCAAGCTTCTTCAGCATGTGGCTTTTGTTGTTTGCATCCGTAATGTCCAGGTTGGGGAGTTTTCAGAGCCATTTCCCCCTGCCTACAGCCCAATTTAAATACATAAGTGGCTGTTTTGCATCAAGCAAACACTTCCCTGGCTGCCCTGTCTGTCCTGCCCAAGCACTGATGTGGGTGAGGTGCCCTGCTGTGCCATTGGCACGAGGGGCTGAAGCCCTCTGTGGTCCTGAGAAGCTGAAAACCACAGAAACTGCAATTTAGAGTATGTCATGCTAATCCCTTATAGGCTTATCAAGTCTGATTAAATGTCACTTGCCTTCCTGTTATCTCTGTACACAGATAACAAATTAAGTGACAGCTTTTGAACTCCAGGCAGCTGCCAGCTGCATTAACTGGAACCGACACATTCCTACGAGTTGTTTTTATTAGTCTAAAATACCTTTGTTTAACGTACAAGAAACCTGACTCACCCAAGATGATGAGTGCCATGTGAGTTTAGGAGGTCTGTCTGCCGAAAAAGCGCTCCAGAAAACTGGAGAAGAAGCTTGTGTTGTCTTCTCCCATTCACAGAATCTCAGGTTAGCTTGGAAAAGAGCTCTGAGATCGAATCCAACCTGTGCCCCATCCCCACCTTGTCACCAGCACTGAGTGCCACATCCAGGCTTTCCTTGGACACCTCCAGGGATGGGGACTCCAAACCTCCCTGGGCAGCCCCTGCCAATGCCTGACCACCTTTTCCATGGAGAAATCCCTCCTGATGTCCATCTTGAGCGGGAGTCAGCTGGCAGGTGGGCAAGGCTGTGCCACAGAGGGCTTGGGTTTCCTCTCGTGCCAGTCCCACAGAGGCACAGCCTGGAATTCAGGGACAGGACCCAGGGAATGGCTGGAGCTGTGCCAGGGCAGGCTCAGGCTGGAGATCAGGGAAAGGTTCTTCCCCCAGAGGGCGCTGGGCACTGCCCAGGCTCCCCGGGGAACGGGCACAGCCCCGAGGCTGCCAGAGCTCCAGGAGCGTTTGGGGAGCGCTGCCAGGGATGCCCAGGGTGGGGTTGTTGGGGTGTCTGCGCAGGGCCAGGAGCTGGACTCATGATCCTGATGGGTCCCTTCTAGCTCAGGATATTCCATGGTTTTGTGATCTCAGCCCTGTGGGTTCCTCCATGCCAGTGGAATTCTTGCTGCCCCTGTGGGGATGTGGGATGACCAAAGCACATGGACACAAGGGTGAACAGCTCTGAGTGTGCTGTAGGTGTGATTTCCCTATAGAAACACACACCTGGCTTTCAGAAAACCAAAAAGAACTCAAAGCAGCGCCCCAGTGCTGCTGCAGGGTGAGCAGGGCAGCTCTGAGCTCCACGGCTGGGCTGGGGACTGAGCCTCCTTTGAGACCTGAGGTTTCCTTCCCTGGAAGGAGAGGTTTGGTGATTCACCAGCTCCTTCTCCAAGAAGAAACCGAAACCCCAGTGAGTCAGAAGGTTGTGCTCATGAGAGCTGCACAAAGGCAGCCCTGGAGACTCCCTCCTGTGCATCAGGAGGAGGAGGAGGATGTGTGTGGCAGGGTGAGGGCAGCGCTGTGGGCGGCTCTGGAGTATGGAGCTCACCGTGCAATTCTTCTCTCACCTCACCCGCTTCCTCCTGGGATTGTTCCTCAGCCGGAGGATGTGGTTCAAAAATAGACAAAGGTGCCTCAAAAGCTCTTAAAACGAGGGGTAAATGTCTGGTTGTCGGAGCTTGAGAAGCATCTGCTGTAAAGGATTTTCTGCTCATGGCAGCCTGGGAGGAAGGAACCAAATGCACCTTTTTGAGACACTTTGGGCCCTGTGGTTTTGCCCTTCTCCTGTTCTCTTTGAAGATCCCAGACCATCCTCAGCAGGTCTGAGAGTGCCCCTTGCTCCATGTGTGCTGCTCCAGCACCCCCATCCCAACTCTGGCCAGCTGACATGATTCCCTCCCCCTCAGGCATTGTCTAATTGGGAAAATGTTTCAATTATACGGCCTAAATTTGTAACAGGGAGCAGTTCATTATCACCAAATCCCCTTAATTGGGCCCTCCTACCCGGCAGCCTATTACTGAGTTTCCCAATTAAGACAGGACCTCTTTAAAACCCATAAAAATAAACAAATCCCTGGCAGAGCAGGCCCACGTTCCAGGAGACACTGCCTGAAATGCTGCTTCCAAGCTGAGCAATAGTTTCAACACCAACCAAGTCCTAATTAACCCCTTTGTACTGATTACTTATGTTCCCTTCAAGGAGAACAGCCACAGTTTGGGGTCAGCTCAAAGAAATTCACTGTTATTTGCTCAAATCTTTCTGATAAAGAGGAAAAAGTTGGTTACAAGGTGTTTCTGTGCTGGAAGATGCTGCTTCGTGCAAGCATTCCATAGGTAACACTTCTTTTCTTGGTTGCAGGTAAAGGACCTTACAAAATACCTGGATCCCAGTGGATTGGGAGTTATCAGCTTCGAAGATTTCCATCGGGGGATCAGAGCCATCAAAAATGGAGGTGAGTTTCCTGCTGTGCTGTGAGTGAGGATGGGAACAGGCCAAACTGGACACCACAGCTGAGCTCAGAAGCTGCTTGGGGAAAACCACCTGGGTTTGGTTTTCTGAGAGTTACTGCTCTGTGTTGGGTGGAGCAGGAGGGGGAGAGGTTGGGGGCATTTAATGAGAGTTGAAAAAGGCGGTACAGCAGTCGTGGTGGTGGTTCTGTGTTTTGTTGTTTGTCAGGAAGGTTCCTACAAAAAACAATGGCAGGGAAATCCCTTCTAGTTCGGTGTCTGCTCTCACCTGTGGTTTTGGGGTTTTGGGGGGCTGGTGCTCTGATGGAGTAGCTGCCATGCTGCTGCAGGTGTCCGTGTGCTGCTGCCTGTGGCATCTTCCAAACACCAGCACTGAGCATGGAGTCAGGGAATGGTTTGGGTTGGAAGGGGCCTTAACACTCATCTCATTCCACCCCTGCCATGGCAAGGGAGACCTTCCCCTGCAATGGGAATTGCCATGCATTTGCTAATTTATTGATGAATTTACCAATGCATTTATACCTTCACTGCAACTCTTTGGAGGATCAATGTGCTCAGATGGTTTTTAGCAAGAAGCACATTAACTTTGAACTCCCTGGCTGGAGTCAGGGTGATCTTCAAACAGGCCAGTGCCAATCCTCCTGAGGGCTCCTTGCAAGTGCTTCCAGAGCAATAGCTTGGTGCAATGTGAAGTATCTTTCTGGCTGGTTGCCATTTGAACCCTTTTGCTGCAGAAAAGGTGGTGTTTTTTCAGTTTGGGATTTCTCTTAGAGTGCCTGAGGGTCATTTTGGGCCAGGCATGTTGTTCTGGGCAGGATGTGAGAAACCTGGGAAGCTCCCTGCTGAGCAGCTGGAGTTCTGAATGTGCAAATGTGAATTATCATCCTTGCACAATAGTCAGCTCTGCTCAGAGATACTTATCTGGGATTTCAGCCCTGCTCAGTGTGCCCCTGCTGCCAGCCCTGCACATGGGGTGTGCTGCAAGCATGGGAAGGAACCATCATTCCCGTACAAACTGTGCTGTTCCAGGAGTACAAACCCCTCCAAGCAAGGTTTTCTCCTGTTTTTCTGTCAGTTGTCCATCCCTCCTCCTTTTCTGCAGTTCCACCCCCACTTTATTTATTTATTTACTGTGAGGGTGGGCAGGCCCTGGCACAGGGTGCCCAGAGAAGCTGTGGGTGCCCCTGGATCCCTGGAAGTGTCCAAGGCCAGGCTGGATGGGGCTTGGAGCAGCCTGGGACAGTGGAAAGTGTTGGGGTTGGAATGGGATGAGCTTTGAGCTCCCTTCCCACCCAAACCACTCCAGGATTATTTGTGCTCAGGACTGTCAAGTTTCATGGCAGCTCCCATGTTTCCTGGGGTAGTCTGAGCAATTCCCAGCTCCCAGGAAGCAGGAGAACAGCAGCACACTATTAATTTGTAATAAATTGCCACCAGAGTCGAGTGCTTGTGAAAGCCCAGGCTCGTGTTTCTCCTCAATAATTCATCACTTTGGTGTTGTGTTCTATTAATTGAATGGGAAAAGCAGATCCAGGCAAAGCTTTTAGGGTGTCTATTTATTAAATTTGAAGGAGACTGGTACGTGTTTATTGCAGTGGTTAGGAAGGGCTGAGCTCTCTAACAACACATGGATTTCAATGGTTCTAAAAGAAGCCCAGGGCAGGGAACACAGGAGGCTCTTTGCGTCTCCCAGCTGAGCATTGCTCACGTTGATGTGATCTTAAGGATTTGCTGCTGCTCTTGAGACAGTCAATATTGATCATCCCTTTGTGAGCAAAGCAGAGGTCACGCTGCTGCTGGGTGTTCCTTTTAACAAGCTTTGTTAATTAGCTGAGCCTATTTTTACCCAGGGAATGCTCTGCTGGAATTCTTGGTGCTCTGTAATTCTTGGGTCAGTCATGGCGGTGAGAGCTGAGGTCAGCTTGGACCTTTTGGTGTCTGTGTTAATGCAGGGTTTATTTCTGAGGATGTTCCACTCTCCTCTGGCTCTCCCCTCTCTGGAGAATTCCCTCAGGAGAGCAGCTGGGATCTGACCTGAGCCTGGCAAGCTGAAGGTGCAGTTACAAGCCCAGCCGAATTTGCTCTGTCAGCTGCGTTTCTCACAGCTGCTTTCATGTCCACTTGGCCTTTGCATCCTGGGAGGATGCTCAGCTCCCTGCCCCATCCCTGTGCCAGCAGCCTGAGGCATGTCCCAGTGCCTGAGGAGAGGCTGATCCAGGGCTCCTGCTGCTTGCTCTGCCTCCAGTGTGGAGCAAGGACCACTGAGGCACTCACACAAAGCCCCAGTGCCACCTCTCCACTGCCGTGGGCCAGCTCTGGTCTCTGCTGCTGTGGTCTCTGTCTGCCCGTGTAATGCTGGCTGGGAGGGGGCAGAGCAAAGGGATTTGGATTTGAGGCTTTAAGGAGAGGTTTTAGCCACTTGTGGCTGCCTTCTGCCCTCCCCAAAGTGAGGGCTGGATGGGACAGCGTGGTTCTCATGGATGGATTTGTGCCTGCAGTGTGGATGGCCAAGGAGTGCTTCCTGAGGGTTTCCCTGCTGTGGGAAGTGGTGGGCTCTGTTCTCAGGCCTGGGGACTGTGGGGGCAGAGATGCTGCTGGGACAGGTTCAGCTCCCTGCTGTGTCCCAGCACTTCCTGCTCGTGGCTGCTGGGATCCCCTTGTCCTTCCCTGCTCCACGAGGTGTGGCTTGCCTGCTTTTAAAGTCTGTGTGAACGGTGCCTGAGTGCCTGGCCAGTCTGCAAAGCAGAGGGGAAATGTGGATCCAACACTGGCAGCGTGTCAGGGAGGATAAATAACTCTGAAAAGTGGAATTTTATGGCCTTGGATTGTAAAACTTGAGAAACTGATAATGGAGGGAAGGCAGGAATGAAGGACAGTATGAAGCTTTAAAAGGGCAGATAAGGTGGTTTTTGAGACCTGGAGAACTCGCAGCCAGGGGAAAACCTGGTGCATCTGGCTACCATCAGTGAGATCCAAGGGCAAAGAAGCAGGGAGGGAGCCAGTGTGGCTGCTGCAGTCATCATATTGAGGAGCTCCAGCTCAGGGAGGATCTCCTCAGGGAGAAACAGGAACCAGGGATTGCATGCCAGCCCCTTGGAAAACTCAGCCTGGGAGTAAGGAGCCTGTTTGTGTGGCAAGGAGCTGACCTGGGGTGGGGCAGTGAGATGGGGTCTGTAATCACAAGCTGGACCAAGGAGCAGCTCTGCTCCTCCGTGTCCTGGATGCAGGAACAGCTGGAGGGGGGGTTTGATGGCAAACACGAGGGATGGGCTGGATCAGCCACAGCTGGATGCAGGCACACAACCAGGCCTATGCTCACGAGCAGATTCCTTCCCCTGTCGAGGTATTAAAAACCTTGGAAGCTTCAGGCACCTGGTTTTTCTGCAGGGTTCTCTGAGCACTCAGCAGGACAAACTGAGCATCTCTCTGCTCACACTGCAGCTCACAAGGATAAGGAACAACTTGTGTCATTCACACGCGTCCTCGGAGCGAAAACATCTGTAACATCTGTCCTCCAGAGGGTCCCTGCACGCAGGGGCATTGCTGGTGCTGTCAGGCACTTTGAGGGATCTCTGTGCCAGGCAGAGAAAGGTGCATTTCTGGAGCTCCCAGCCTCATCCACCCCTTCTGCCTTGGCTTCTGATCCCTGAACAAAAGGGCCCCTGTGCACTGAGAACAGACACCACTGAGGGCTGGATGTGTCCAGGAGCTCAGGGGAGGATGGAAATAGTCACATCTTATTTTTTTATTATTATTTGTTTTTTAAATGCTTCAACTAAAAGCCCTTTGGATTTGGAAAGATGGAAAATCCAGCTCGAAAGCCAACACCCAAACCTGGAAGCTCTCAGAGAGTTCCTGTTTGCAGGGATGACAGGAGCAAAGCTTTGGAGCAGCTGGATCAGGAACCCACTGTGCCAAAGGGGCTGAATGAGAGGCTTGGAGCAGGAGGAGCACTTGCAGCTCCCCAGAGGCACTTCCAAAGTGCAGCTGGAGGGAAAAACGTGGAGCTGGGAAGCCGGAGCAGGCAGGGCAGGAAGCTGAGTAGCAAATACAGGGCTGGGGGTCAGGCTGTGGCTCTGCCCGGAGCCTCTGTGGGAGCACCACGCCATTCCTAATTGGAACTGGCAGCAGTGGGAATTGCCATCGGGATGAGCTTTGTGGGGCTGCAGCTCTGGGATCCCGGGAGCATCCCTGGGAGGACCCACGGTTTCTGCAGCCGTGTCCGGAAAGGTTGGTGAGCTCCTGGCAGCCGAGTGCCAGTTGGGAATTTCCTGAGAGGAAAGCACACATCCAGCCCTGCTCCGAATGGAGGATGTGAGTGTTGTACCTTAAGGGCTTAGAGCCAAGAGGGAGCTGCACATCAGCTCCCAAAAAGGGATCCAAGGAGTTATCCCACGTGCAGGCTGTGCTCCACATCCCCTGCTCCCACTGATCCGTCTCTCGGAGGTGCCTCTGGATCTGGCAGTGCTCAGATGCCACCTCTGAGCCCACTGAGTGCCTGGGAGCCACTTGGTGCCACTCGGAGCCACCCTGGACAGTGCGTGGTGGCTCGGGATGGGCTGGGGAGAGCCAGGCTGGCTGCCCTGGTGACCCGGATCCCGCTGGCTCCGCAGGGCGTTCCCAGGTGTTGGATATCCGGTAATGGCACCCCCCGTTTGCTTTGTGTGGAGGCTTTTCCCCCCTTCTGTAGGATCTGCATTGCAGATGGCTTTTGCTACGCAGAAGGAAAGCTTCCCTTGCCCAGGGATAATTCCAGAAGCCAAAGCTTGCATTCCCTTCCACTCCCAATCCGGAGTTATTTCTGGTGCTGTCTGTGCATCCTCGGTGCTCTCTCCCCACCTGGGCGCTGGGAATGCGCTGTGTGTGCCACAGGCCACTGCTGACACCTGAGCACAGGCTCTCCGTGGGGGTGTCCAGGCCCAACTGAATATTCCAGGCGTTTGCTGTTTAAAAGGAAAGCCTTGCCCAAGGCTCAGCAGATGGAAGCAGAGCTCGTGTGCACGTTTGACTAAACTCGGTGAGTATCTGGCACCGGTTTGAGCACTTCCTACGTTCCCCTCGGATCTGCTGATCCCTGGATTTGTGCAGCCCTGCTGCAGTGGAGACCTTGCTGCTGCTCCTGCCTGTTCCTAACCCTGGCTAAACCAGCATCCCCAGGGACACAGCTCCTTTGATGGCTGAAGGTAGGACAGATGCCTCTTTGTGTACAGCTGGCGTGCAGGGAACAGGGGCTGCCGTGAATGGGAAATCAAGATTGATTCATGAGCAAGAATAAAACCCAAATTGCTCTCATTATGTCTTCTGCATTTTTTTTTTTGCCTTCGCATCTTGCTCTGCTCTGGCAGATCCATATGGATGTGCTATCCATACTGCTGGTGGGGATAAGGACTTTAGGAAGATGAGTGTTAATTCTGCCCTTGAAAGGAGTGGAGATTTAAATATCTCTGTAAAATTTATATGGATACTTGAAAAAAATATAATCCCTGTGCTGTTCCTTGGAGCTCAGAGCTGTGCTCATCCCTGTGCTGCAGGAGGATGTTTGCAGCACCGGGATTGTGCTTGGCAAGTTCGGGGTCCACGTGCTTGTCTGTGCCCCCTTCTGCCAGGGACAGGAGCAGCCAGGACTTTCTTGGAATGAATTTGGATTTTTTCCCTTGAAATAGGGGTGCTTAGAGGGTTGTATTGGAAAGCACTGGGCCTGCCCATAAATATGTGTGAGGGCTTTGGTGGGGTTGTTCAGCCAGGAGAAAAGGAGGCTCAGGGGGGACCTTGTGGCTCTGCACAACTCCCTGACAGGAGGGGGCAGCCGGGGGGGGTCGGGCTCTGCTCCCAGGGAACAGGGACAGGACAGGGGGAAATGGCCTCAGGCTGGGCCAGGGGAGGTTCAGGTTGGACATCAGCAGGAATTTCCCCGTGGAAAGGGTGGTCAGGCCTTGGAAGGGGCTGCCCAGGGAGATTTGGAGTCCCCATCCCTAGAAGTATCCGAGGAAAGTCTGGATGTGGCACTCAGAGCTCTGCGCTGGGCATAAGGTGAGGATGGGTCACAGGTTGGACTCGATGGTCTCAGAGATCTTTCCAGACTCAATGATTCTGGGATTCTGTTGAGTCTGTGTAACTCTGTGCTTGCAGGGAGTGGGGAATTAGGAGCGTGTGGGATGGAGCTGAGCTGCTTTGGGGGTGCTCGGTGGTCACAAGGACCGGGGGTCTCTGTCCATCCCTCTCCTGCCAGGAGGGTTGGGTGTGTCCAGGGCACAGAGACCCCTCTGTGAGGGGCTGATCCTCTGCATGGAGGTGCAGACAGCAGGAGAACGAAGCAGGTATGAATCCAGCCCAGCTGGAGGCTGCTCCAGGGAAGAGCAGGATACAGGATAAAGCCCCAAAGCCCTGTTGAGGTGAGTGTTCCTTTCCTCCAGCCCCAGTGTCTTTGGAGAAGAAAAGTCCCTCTTTTAGTCCCAAAATGCTCCTGGGTGTGTGTGGAGAACTTTCTCTCCAGCAAATCCTGGCTGCAGACCTCTTCCCCGTGGCAGTGTGAGCAGGGAGGCTTGGATGAGCAGGGGCAAGTTTCTGTTCCCCTTGGAAGCTGGAGCAGTTGCTGGGAGAGAGGAGCTGTGGAGCAGCTGGGAGCAGAACCACAGATCACATTGTTCTTGAGCTCTTTGAAGTCACTATTTCTGCTATAATACAGACACAGAATCATTCCGGTTGGAAAAATCCTTTCGAATCCTTGAATCCAACCATTAATGGACTCAATTTAATAATAGCATACCAGGGCAAGGACTTGGATGCTGATGGAGGGGGGCACTTCTGGCTCAGCAGAGCAGTTTTTTAGCTTGCATTTCTCTTTTGATTCACTGAAACACTTGTTTGTGTTGAGTTTATCAATGTGGCAGCTGGGTGAAGGGTGACACGGGGGGAGAGGCTGCTCTGCTCCGGGTGCTCCATGGCTGAGAGGGAGCTGTGCTTCCCAAAAGCAGCCTGGCAGATGACACACTGCATTGACCTACTTTCGGGAGAGGCGCAGAAGTGTTGGGAAAGCTGTGTCCGTGGGCAGCTCCGGGGAGAGAGCAGCGAGGAATCGCTCAAACGTGCTGCTGGGAAACTGCTGCGAAGGCTCTGCGGCCCCGGGGGGCCAGGGAGCAGGAGATTGGCATGGGAATCTCTGCCCCTCTGAGAATTCCTTCTTTAGGGATCTCTCCCCCTTCATGAATTCCTTCTTTGGAGCATACGCCTGAGAAATCTGGCTGTGTCCAGTCACCGTCGTGGAGTGTAACAAGTCCAAAGCACACCCTCAGTCTGAGGGAATTCTGGTTCAAAGATGGGATTAAATCCCCAAAGAAATCACTGTTGGTTCACCATTCCTTGGGAGGGAAAAGCATTGCTGGAAATCAACGCTAATTACAGAGCAGAGAGACTTCCATGTGTCCTGAAGGAAACCTGTGGTGGCTTGTTGACCCACAAACCGTAACCCCACCTGATAAAGGCAAATCTGATGCCCAAAAGAAAGCAAATTTTTCTGGGAGAGGAGGATAAAACCCACTGCAGGGACTATCTGTTTTCCCAGCAAGATGAAAATTAGGGAGCAGTGTTTTTATTGGAGCTTTGGAGCAGTTCTTAGCATGCTCTTCTACGGACATGATGACTAAAGAGAAAACAGAGGCAGGTTCTGTTAAATAACAACATTTCTCCTCATCCATCTGCTGCCTCTGTTTCTCCACTGCACGATTCCCTTTCTGGGCCGTGCTGTTTTCCTCCACATCTGGTGCTGGGAATGCTTTTGGGAGCCGGGCTGGCCTGCGGTTTGGGGAGTGCGTGGGAGGAGGCTGGGCTGGGCTGGACTGGGCTGGCTCCACGTGGGTGTGGAGGGTGGTTTCGGTCCTGCCTGTTGCCCTGTGTCAGGTTTGGATGTTAGTCCAGAGTGAGGGATTGTCAGTGCTTGGATCAGCCCGGGAAGGTGGGGAATGTGTCCTTCCTCCTCAGCAGGAGCACCTGGATGGGGATCAGGAGATCCCTGCCTCAGCTTGGGTGAAGGAAAGTGGAGCCCAGCGTCCTGCAGAGCTGCTGGCTGCTTTCTCCTGAGGAATCCAGTCAATCTGGAGTTATTAACTAAGGGATAATTACTCACCCCGGACTTCTGCTCCTCCCTGCCCGGCTCTGTCACAGCCTGGGGGCTGGTGACTGCCCTGAGCGACCTGGCACCCCTGTGACACCCTGACAGGTTGATGTGGCAAAAGCTTTTTTCTTCAGAGCATTTCCTGGGACGGGAGAGGCTGCGTGTGAGGTGGATTTCCTGGGAAATCAGTGCCGATTGTGAAGCAGCTGGGTGGGTGAGCAGCAGGTGGGACGGTGCCAGTGGGCATCCCCACACTGGGAAAAACCAATTTTCCCAGTTCTTTGGTGTTCTGGCTGAGCACAGGTCACTTCATCTCCCTCCCGTTCTGCCCGTCCCAGGCCGTGTCCCCTCCTGGGCTGGTCCATGTGTCCCTCAAGGCTTTCTCCTTGGTGATCCTCTTGTCCAAGCTCTTACAGTCCAAACTGCTCCTGTACATCACTGGGCAGTTTATTCCTCCTTAGGAGAGGAAGGACTCCTGCTAACGAGGCAATAGGAATTTTTATTAATGGAGTTAATGATTAGAGAGAGCTCGGCAAAGCTGATGTGACAACTTCTAATCAGAACATCCCTGCTGAGGCTGTAGGAACTGGGCAAAGGCTGGTTTGGACCATGTTCCCATGTTTGGAATTGATGATCTTGGAGGTCTTTTCCAACCTGAGCAATTCTGTCACCTCTCAGCCCCTCGGTGCCTTCCTGGAGCCCTCGTACTCTGGATTGAAAAGGTCCAACTCCTCCCTGTGCTCCTTCCCCTGCAGGGCAGTGGTCAGGCACAAACAACAGCTGGAAAAAGGATTAAACCCCAATTTTACAGGGCCCCCCTTGATGATTTTGTTTTATTTTGGGTGATGTTTCCTATACGGAAGCCAGTTGGAGCAAAAGCACTTTAAAGAACGCATCTCCTCTCTCTTTCAGTGACAAGTGGGACATGGTTTGGCTCTGTTTCCAAGGGGTTTTCTGGCAATGTTGGAGTTAGGGGGAGAAACAGGGAAGGGGATTTGAACATGAGCCTTCAGGAGCATTTTCCTGTTATTCTGCATCACTTTTAAGGGATTTTGGAGGGCTGGGACTCCAAACTGCTCTACTGTGGCCCAGCAGCAGGAGGGCACAGGGGCTGCTCGAGCCTCCCTGTATCACACAGGACGTGTTTGAGCAGCACAACCATCATTTCCCAGAGATGGCTCAGAACTGTGGGGCACCACCTTGGGGACAATTCTTCCTGCAGGTGTAGTTTAGTGCCTCTTATGTATTTTCTGTCCCCAATTTTCCCTAAACCCAGCCTGAGTTCTGGTCAGGACCTCGAGGCAAGTCTATGATCAGAGGCTTTACAAATAACTTTACCAATAGTTTTTATTGGTGATTTTGCAGCTCTGTCGTTGAGGTTGGAGCCCAGGCTGGAGCAGGGGGTGTCTGTAGTCCCTGCCCAGGCTCACAGCTCTCCTGTCCATCACGTCTTTTCCAGAGGCAGGTGGGTGGCTGTGATCCAAACCACTGCCCAGGGCTCAGTGACAGCTTTGGGGAGGCTTGGCATTCATTGTGGTCAGTTTTTGGTGTGGCTAATGGAGGGCAGAAATGGCAAGTGAGATCTGACTGGCAAATACTAATGCCTGCATGTTGGTGCAAGTGCTGTAGGTGTTGAAAGTGTTTCCTTTAATCCTGGTGGGTCTGGAAGCTGTGCCTGGACCACACAGGCACTGCTCTGATAATGAAATTCTGAAATTCAGCCATGCTTGGAGGTAAGAACATTGTGAGCATTTCTCAGGCCCGGGGATGGAAGCTCTGAGCTGGGGAGGATTGAACTGGGTTTAACTCTTATCCTGATTTCTCCATGTGGAAGCTTTGAGCTGAGAGGCTGAAGCCTTCAGGATGGGATGGTGGCATCCAGTGTGTCCCAGTCTGGTTTCTGCCTGTGTTATTTGGGGTGTCACAACCTCTGGTCCATTTGAGCTCCTGAGCCAGGGTTCTTTTTAATTTTATTTTGCTTGTGGGACAATCTTATTTAAAAGGTGCCACTCGTCCTCTGTGAGCTCCTGCCCGGAGCAGGCTGGGTGTGGAGCATCTCAAGGAGCTTCTGCTTCAGGATTTTCAGAGCCTTGACAGGAGAGTGGCCACTGGGTGTCCCCACGGCTGTGTCAGCACTGGGTGTGCTCCTGGAGGCTGACTTGGGATGTTCTGCTGGTTCACAGTTCCACGAGCTCCTTCCAGAGGTGCTGCCTCAGCCTCTTCACAGAATGGGGAGTTTAGGGACGTGGGTCAGTGGTGGCCTTGGCACTGCTGGGTTAATGGTTGGACTCAATCTTGGAGGGCTTTTCCAACCTGAATGATTCTGTGATCTCTGTTTAAAAAATCCAGCTTTCTTTCCAGAAGTGTAGAGATTTGGAAGTAGAAGGAGTGAAGGAGCTGGAGGACATCAGGAGATCTCCTCACCAGCAGCAAATGCTATTTTGGAGGCTCAGTCTCTCCATCACAGAGTGGCTCTGAGCCACTTTCTGGTGGCCACAGCCAGCTCCTCATTTTCCACACCTCCAGCAGCGAGCCTTTGTTCCTGGCTGGCACAAGCCTGCAGGAATCTGAGCTGGTCTGGGTGTCTGGCACACACTGAAAAGACCACTCAGAGTGCTGGGAGTTAAAAATGAGATCCCATGTTTCAAACCCAGCACAAATCCCAGGTGTCAGTGGTGCCCTCCTGGTCCATCTCCAGGGCAGAGGCAGCGATGCTCACCCAGCCTCTGAGGTGAAGGGAAGGCAGCTGGATTTGTGCTTCCAAGGTGCTTGGATGCCATGGAGTTAATTCCTGTCATGATGGTGTGTCTAAAGGAGGCTGGAGGGGCCTGCTCCAAAGGAAGGGGATCAGAAGGAATGTGGGATGAGCCCCAGTCCATGAGCAGTGATACTCAGGGAATGCTGAAGAGCATTAGCCAGGGTTGTGTAAGCAACCTTAATTCTGCCACTGCCTCCCTGGCAGCCTGGGCTGCCACTTGCTCCGTCCCCTGTGGCTCTTTGGCTTGGGAAATGATCGTTTTCAGTAAGTGCTCCTGCTCTGCTGGCCCATCTCCGGGGGAAGCTGTGCTACAGGAAAGGCAGAGAGCAGAAAGCTGCTCTCTTCTGGGAGCATCAGATGATAAATGTACTGCTGGGCCACTCTGGGGAAAGAAAAGGTGGGTGAGTGGGGTTGGTGCTGGCTCTGTCCCACAGGGATAACACCACATGGGTGCTTAGGCTTTGGTGGAAGCACAAGACCCTGAGCTGCCTCTGGAAATACTGGACAGTGGCTTCCCCTGTGCAGGATCCTCCTAAATTCCTGCAACTTTTAAACACTTGGCTGTGTGTCTCTTCCCCCCCTGTTTTCCAGCAGCATTCCCAGTAAGGGAGCTGGGTTTGTATCACTCGTTCTCCCTTAAGCCAAGCATAACTTCGTCCTGCTCGTGTTTGGGGTCTGTTTTACTCTGTGCCATCCAGGCAGGTTCCAAGCCTTGTTCCCACACTGAATAATGCAGGTCTGTGAGCTCACATCATCCATCCTGTTGGAATCCCTCGGAGTCTGAGGCTCTGTGGCTTGCAGCAGCGTGTGCAGTGTGCTGGCAGATGACTTAAATTCTCCTGAAAGGCTGTTTTTCTGGGTCACTCCTATATGAAGCTGATAAAACTGGCTCTGTGTGACCCATGTGTCACTGCTGTACCCACAGCCCTTCGCTCAAGGTGCCTTTTCACTGCCATCCTGCCTTCTGGGAGCAGGTTTTAGACTCTATTTCAGGAGCTTTATCCCAGAACTGCTGTTCCTGAGGGTTCCTGGGAGAGCCCAGGTGACGCCAGCACACCTGAGAGCTCTGAAGCACAACGAGACAAGGGAAGAGGTCTCATCCACCCCCACGGAGAGTCCATGGAATTATTTAGGTTGGGAAAGCCCTCTGAGATCACTGAGTCCAACCATTCCCCCAGCACTGCCAAGGCCACCACTGACACCTGTCCCCAAATGCCACATCCACACGGCTTTTAAATGGTGACTTCCAGTGACAGGACAAGAGGAAACGGCCTCAAGAGGTTTAGATTGGATACTGGGAATATTCCTCCATGGAAAGGGTGGTCAGGCACTGGCACAGCTGCCCAGAGCAGTGGTGGAGTCACCATCCCTGCAGGGATTGAAATGGTGTGGATGTGGCACTTGGGGACATGGGTTAGAGATGGCCTTGGCAGTGCTGGGAGAACAGTTGGACTTGATGACCTCAGAGGGTTTTTCCAACCTTAATGATTCCATGATTCTGTGATATTTTTTTTGTCAGTAAAGCTGCCTGGAGGGTCTCTCAGAGCCTGATTTTCAGCTGTAAGGTTTTTGGGTGTTTATGGATGTGACTGGACTGGCAGCAGGAGTGGTGGATAGAGCTGGACGTGCAGGAGAAGCTGGTCATGGACACTCAGAGGACAAAAGGCAGTCCCTGAGGCCACCCCCAGCCCTGGGCTAAAGCCTGGGTTTGAGCAGAGTTGGGAAGAGGTGACTCTGAGCGTTGCGGCCACATCAACTCCGCGAGGAGGAAGGAAAGAGAAATCAGGGCTGGGTGTGAGCAAAGGCTGCTTTGTGGTGTGAGGGGCAGGGAGAAGGGGATGAAGCAGAGCAGGGCTCAGCAGGGATTTGACTTTGGTGTCCATGGGGCAGAGCAAAGGGAACATGAGGGTCTGAGCTCAGCCTGTGCCGTGGGATTGGGGTTGCTCGGTGCTGCTGCTGGTGGCCCACGGCCATCCCTGGCTCTGTTCCTGGTATGGGGGGAGCAAACCCCTCCAGCTGTCACCACACGGCTCCCTCTGCACCTGGGGACAGTGCTATCCACGTGGGGAGTGCCACTCCACACCGAAGGTCTCTGATTTTTTGGCTCCCAGGGTTTTTTGGCTCTTTTGGCCAGGAATTTGCAAGCTTAACGCAGGCTATTGTGCTGGCAGCCGTGCAGGCAGGCTCTCCATGGCAACTCTCCCTATACACAAAGCACCATATGGCTTTTTTTGGAGGGGGAGGGAACGAATCCAGCAGAAAAGTCAACCTTTGTTTGTGGTGCTGTTTGTCTTTGCTCTCCGTGGAGCGTGGGGAGCTGGGAACACGGAATGCTGGCTCCTGGGCACGGCTGCTGCTGGCCATGCCACCACGAGGCTGCAGGTGACCTCTTGGATCAAGGCCTTTCCTTGACTTTTACCCTGGAATTTCCTGTGAAAATCAACCCATCCTTGCCAGACACCCCCTCTTTGGGCTGGGCTCTCTGCACACAGATGGAGCAATAGGAATCCTGTTCATCCCCATCATGTTCATTCCCCAAAGGGCTGGGAAGGCTCTGGAGCCCTTGGTTTGGGCAGGAGCTGGGCAGGAGGCAGGGGATGGATGGCAGGAGCTGCCTGTGCCTGTGCTCTGCCCACGCTTTATACCCCTGATTCCAACGGGAAGCTTTCACTTGCCTGCAAATCCTCCCTTTTCAAGCCCCTCTGGAAGGAATGAGGAGAAGAAATATCTTTATCTGTGTCTGTAGAAGAGTAGGAAGTGTTTGTGTGTCTGCTTGGAGGGGGAGGAAAAGAAATGGTGTGGGAATAAGGAGAAGGGAGCAGCCTGTGCCTTTGGGATGCTCTGCAGTTCCAGGGGCTGCTGTGGGGTGCCAGTAGGATCACTGGAGATGGCCTGGAGCTGGCCACTGCTGTGTGTGCTGGCTGGCAGGAGAGAGAGGTGGCTGCCTGTCCCCTCTGGGTGGTGTGACACCTTCCAGGAGCACTGTTTGGGTTTGGTTTTGCCCCCAGACATGGGCAAAGGCTCCTCTTGGTGGCACCCCCTGAGGTGCTCCCGTGGCTGTGTGGTGAGCAGGTGACTGTCCCCATCCCCTCCCTGCTGGCAGCCAGGAGGCCCAAATCCCAGAACAGGGATAACTAATGGGAAAACTCCTGATTTGTAGGCTCAGGCTCACGGGTAGAGCTGTGCAGGGGGGGACAGAGGGACATTAGAGGAGAGGGACAATGCCACCTTCAGATTATGGAATTGTTAAGGTTGGAAAAGACCCCCAAAGTCATCAAGTCCAAGATCTCTCAGTGCCAACCCCAACAGTCAGGGCAGGAGGTGACCTTGCCCTGAGCAGGGTGCCCAGGCAGCAGCATTCCAGGTGTACCCCAGGGCCCTGCTCTGGCTCAGCAGCTGGAAGAGAGCTCAGAGCAGCACCACTGCTGGTGCCATAGTGGGAGAGCAGTGGGATATTGAAGTGCTAAACTGTGACCAAGAGCACGTTTCCCCTGCTGCAGCCCTGACCCTGTGGAGCTCAGCACTGGATCTGGCTGCTGGAAAAGCAATTTGGGTCATTCCTGGGGTGGATTCACAGCCTCACCCCCGGGAGCCCCAGGCCTAGCTGAGGGGAGGGATCATTTCTTGGTCCCCAATGTTCAACTTCTCTCACCCCAGGGAACCCCTCGGGTTGGTGGCTGCAGGATCTCCTGTGTCTGCATTTGATGCTCACCTGAGAGAGGCCCTGGGGACGGTGTTTGGGTGGGAGGTGTTGCTGCAGGCCCGAGTCCTTGCTCCATCCTGTGCCCTAATCAGAGATTCTCAAATGGTTTGGGTTGGAAGGGACCATAAAGTTCATCTCATTCCATGGGCAGGGACACCTTCCACTGTCCCAGGCTGCTCCAAGCCCCATCCAACCTGGCCTTGGGCACGGCCAGGGATCCAGGGGCAGCCACAGCTTCTCTGGGTACCCTGTGCCAGGGCCTCCCCACCCTCCCAGGGAACAATTCCTTCCCAATATCCCATCCAGCCCTGCCCTCTGGCAGTGGGAAGCCATTCCCTGTGTCCTGTCCCTCCATCCCTTGTCCCCAGTCCCTCTGCAGCTCTCCTGGAGCCCCTTTAAGCCCTGCAAGGGGCTCTGAGCTCTCCCTGGAGCCTTCCCTTCTCCAGGTGAGCACCCCCAGTGCCCTGACCAACCCCTAATCCCTGGACCTTTCACCAGATGTATGAAATGACCACGGTGTGATTCCTTAATACAAAATGACCCTTCTTGATACCTGGAGAGGGGCCCAAAGCGGGAGCTCTGCCTGTGCCTCTGTAGGGAATTTCCCCTCTGGATGAAGCTGCCACTGTCCCATCTGGGCGGCTGCAGCAGGACAAATGTGCTTTATGTGCCCCTTTGGGGAGCCTGGGATGGCTCCGAAGGACACAGAAAGGTGACGCCTGTCCCTCCCCAAATCCTTGTGCCTTCCCTGGGAGCAGGGGCAGGTGCTTCCTCCTCCTCACAGCCGGGTTCCTCGGCAGCAGGCAGGCCCGGTGCCGCAGCGATGGCAGCTCCAGGCGTGTGGGCTTGAGCCTGCTGTTTATTTTGGGACTGCAGCACTGCTCCCGATTCGGTGCTTCCAGCCCGGGATCTAGGCCGTGTGCCGGATCGGGCATTAGCTCTTGCCTGAGGGAGCACGGGGAATTCTCGCCGCCTTCCTCGCTGGAAGGGCCGGGAGCGGAGCTGCAGACGGGGTCTGGGGTGGGAGGAGGAATTTATTTTAAAGATCTCTCACTGCAAAGCTCCTGTTTTTGCGCCGGCCTGCGCGGATGCTCCTGATGTGTGCGGCCGCGGGAGGAGCAGGCGCCGAGGAGCTGCAGCCTGCCTTCCCCGCCGTTCCCATGGCACTTGGCTGTCACACACACGTCCCATGCATTCCCTGCCCACAGCAGGATTAAAGCCTTCTGGGAGAAGAATAAGAAGATGCAGGAAACGGAGATAGGGAAGAAGCTGGGAAAAGGAATGGAGGGCATGGAGGGGTAGGGATGAATCCAGGAGCCGGCCCCATCGGAGCAGCGAGGGGCCTTGTAGGATTTGTGGCAGGGAGAAGCCAAAGCCATTGCCGTGCAGCCCGGGTGGAGGTGAGATGCCTGGGAGCAGAGGCCCTTCCTGAAGGCTGGAGGCAGCGGTGCGTGCACACGGAAGGTCCTGTCCCGCCGCTGCCACGTCTCCCAAAGCCACTCTTGGCTTGAGGGTGCAGATTTTCCTCTCGGTGATTCCAAGTGTGTGTTTGTTTCCCCCTGCAGACCCTGACAGCCAGCTGTATGATATGGGATATACCCCTGAGGAGGAAGCCCCGGCCTGTCCCGATGAGTTTGATGACTTCGTCACGTTCGAGGCAAGTATGAGCTCTGTTCATTCCCATCGACGTTGGCTGCACGTGGAGCGGGATTTGGGCAGGAGGGGAGTTTGCTGTGACAGGGCTCAGGTATGTTTAACATGTAAAGGCAAATGCAGCCTCTGGGTGACGGGCCCAGAGAGGCTGCACCGAGCATTTGGTGCTGTTGAAGTTGAAATGGGTGTTGATAAAGCTGAAAGAGCAGAGCACGGTGCCCTGGGTGGACAGGGCACCTTTTCTGTGGTGAAACACAGGGGGCATGGGAAGGGGATCTGCTGCTCTTGGGTTTGTCTTCCTGCTGGAGTTTCTGAGCCTGGAGAACTTGAACTTGGTTTTGAGGTGTACCAGCCAGGAGCCTACCTGAGAGGCACAGCAGAGCAGTGGGATGTTGACATTTGCTGCTGTTTGGCCAGTAAGAGGCAGAGCAAAGGACAAAAATCCACATTTTCTCTCTATTCTTGGCCTTGATCAGGGGTGTTTCTCTGATAAGGGTTGTTTTCCTCTGGTTAAAGCCTCCATGCCTTGGTTCCCCCTGCATTCCTGAGCACAGGAGTGTGTTGCAGCAGTGATGCTGCTGGTCCCAGCTGGAAAGGAGAGAGCTGTTCTCTGTGTCTGGGGGTTTGGGGCTTGGCTTGGAAGGCTTCACCCAGTCCTACTCTGGGCCTTCCAGCCTGGAGCACGCCTGCTGCAGGTGCCTTGGGAGAAAAGGGGTGACTGGGTCCCTGTCCCACGTGGGGACTGAACCGCTTCCCTCTGCTTTTCCTTCTCCAAACTTCCCTCTTCAGGGTTGTGACACTTGTGTCTTGGTAGCCTGGATGGTTTTGGGGTTGTCCTGTGCAGGACCAGGAGTTGGGCTCTGATCCTTGTGGATCCCATTCCCACTCAGGATATTTAGGATTCTGTGTGACTTTGATCACACAACTTGTTGCTGGCAATGAGACTCCCAACCTGCTTTGTACTTGCATGCAAATATATGTATTTATATATGTGGGGGGGGTTTTGGTATAGTCTGTAGTACATCATTTTGGCCTTGTGATTTCTTGATAAAAGCTTAATGATAGACTGGGTGTTGGGCAGCTGGTCATAAAATCATGGAATGGTTTGGGTTGAAGGGACTTTAAAGCTCATCCCATTCCACCCCCTGCCATGGGCAGGGGCACCTTCCACTATCCCAGGCTGCTCCAAGCCCCATCCAACCTGGCCTTGGACACTTCCAGGGATCCAGGGGCAGCCACAGCTTCTCTGGGCAATGTTGAATATTGGTTTATTTTTCCTTTTTGAAAGGTAGTTACAAGCCCCAGGAACAGCTGGGGAGAAAAGGGGCAGGAAGGCAGGCAGGGAGATGGATTTCCATATTTTTTATGTGGTGCAAGGTCCCAAATGTGCATTTTAACGCTGGACTGAGCAGTGTAGAGGCTGTGACAGGCAAAGGCTTTCACTTTTTGCTCCTCAGACCTGTGTCAAGGGACCGTGTTGCCTGAGATTCTGAGCGAGGATGTTTTCCAAGGGCTAATTTAACACAGATGAGCTCTGTCAGTTCTGGGAGCTATTCTGGGCAGCAATACCAGCAAGGCAGGTGTGTGCCCCACTGGGATGAAATACTTCTGCTGCTGGGCCAGCCTTTCCTTGAAAAGACAAGGTGACCCAAAGGAAAAAGGTGACGAGTCCTGAAATCTCCTTTTCCAGAAGATCTGAGTGGATTTTTATACTGAATTCAGTGCAGTCGTCTAAAGGACAGCTCTACGTTTAACATGCCGGGCAAGAATTATCCTTGTTGTCTTGGATACGTGATTCAAAATAATTTCCAGCCTGCCAGGATTTCGTAGAGGGCTCAGCAAATGAGAACATGCTCAAGAAATACCACTCAGCCTTGGGAGTGTAAAAATAAACCGGAGTCTTGGGGCGAGGGGGTTTTTGTTCTCTCCCGGCTGAGCCGTGAGCTCCCAACGTGCCTTTTATCCCACACGTCCTGGAGTGCTGTGCCTTGGAAAGCTGGAGCTGACTCAGGGAGGGAGAAGCCATGGTACAAAGCATCCTGCTGGGAGCAGCAAAGGCATGTTCCTCATGGGAGCACCGGGAAAAGAGCTGGAGAGGGCTCCAACAGACCCTTCTTCCTGAGGGGCAGCAGGACAGCATCAAGGCAGAGAACAGAATGAACAGCCTTTCCCAATATCTATAGTCCATCTCGCTTGGATTCTCCAGAAGAGATGAGGGGGGAAAAAATCACCTTTCAAAATGAAGACATCACCTTTTTCCTCAGAGTAAACTTCTCACTGCACCAAGCAGCAGTTTGGGCTGTGGGATGTCCCCATGTCAGCCCTGGGAGGATGCTGCACAGGGAACACACAGCTAAACACACCTCACAACACAGCTGTGACACCTCAGGCACTGGGTGAGCCCCTCTGGCTGTGGCAGGGCCGTGGGGTGAAGGGGCACAGCTGGGTTTTCTTGTCCCCTGTCACATCAGAGCTGAAGGAGTTGCTGCATTTGCAGAAGTGCTGGGAGCAGTTGTGGTTACTGGAGTGGAGCACTGGCTGTGGTTCCTCTTAAACAGCCCAAAATCCCAGTGGCTGGAGTGCTCAGCGCTTCCAAGAGCTGGGGTCTGACAGGGAGCTTTTCTCCTCAGTGTTTGTTCAAACAAATGTAAACAAGTGCTTCAAGCAGTCTCCAGGAGAATGTCTTCTCCTGGTTAATAAGGTTGCTCTGTGTGCTGACTCATGTCCTCTTCTGCTGGCTGCCATCAGGAGAGCTCAGCATCCGTGGAAAACCCTGAGAGCCCAGAGCTGGGGACTTCCACCCAGTGTTGGCTCTGCAGAGAGAGCCACCAACGCCTGCTTCCTCCAGCAAAAGGAGGAAGGGGATGAGGTGTGACCTCGGGAATTGGTAATGTTGGATACTCCCCCAGTTCAGCCACTGGTGTGGCTCTGGATGTGACATGGAGCTCCTGGTGCACCATTCCAGGTGTGTCCAGCAGACAGGCCTGTCTGTTCAGGTGCTTTCAAAGAGGATTTCTGCTCCCGTGGCTCCACTGAGACAGCAGCTCCTGCAGCCATGTGGCTTTTGTGCCTCCAGCTGGGCTTGCGGGGGGCTCATCCCAATCCCTGCAGCTCTGCTGTCACACATCCAAGAGGATCCTCATCCCTGTGCACCCACGGGGAGCAGGGAGAGCATCACCTGGCTGGGATCACCTCCCCGCAGCCCCACCAGCATGTTCTCCTGCCCAAGGGAGAAGCCTGCTGGTTGCTGGGTGAGAAACCACCAAAAACTAATGACAGCCTTCCTGCTTTTTCAAAGCCACGTGAAGGGAGCTTGGAGCTTTTCCATGCGGACACCTGAGCCCTGTTTTCCCCCAGGCTGGGCTGGCACAGCTTGGCTGCTGACTGCCTGGAAGGTGGGAGTTCTCCTCGCCTCCCTTGCGAGCTCCTGCGGAGCTCATGACTCAGTGCTGAGGCACAGGACTCGTTTGCGGTGCTCTGGGGGACACGGAGGTGAATTTGGAGTTAGCTTTCTTGGGAGCATGGAATCATTAAGGCTGGAAAAGACCTCCAAGCTCATCCATCAGCCCAGCAGCACGGGGATACCCGCTGTGCCTTGCCTTAGGGTGAGGGCTCTGCCCCTCTGCTCTGCTCCTGGGGCAGGCGAGCCCCTCTGGGCAATGCAGAGGGGAAAGGATGACTCTCCAGAAAGGAAAACAAGCCATGAAAATGCTGGGATTAGGCTGGGATGGGCATGGAGATGTTTAACTTCATGTGGGCTGGAGGAGAGGCGGAGCCAGTGCTCTGTAAAGGCTGCCTGGGAGCACCATAAATACCCCAAATAGGGATTTTTAGCTCTGGGAACTCGTGTTTTGGGCCAGCAAGGTCAGAGGAAGGCTCTGGCTGAGCTCTGCAGGACAGGCAGCCGTAAATCCTGCGGATGCAGTGCCTTGTGCAGGGCTGTTGCCATCTGCTGGGCGGCTGCCGTGGCTCCTCCTGGAAGCAGCCAGGAAAACACCTTCTGCACAGCCACGAGAGGGGAATTTGGCTTTCCCTGAAGCCTTCACCCGCCCAGGCATGTCCCCTTGTGGCTGTTTGTCCACCAGGGAGTTGTACAGCGCGGGAGGGAGTGGATCTGGGGAGGAAAATGGGAGTTGGGGAGGTCCCAAGTTTTGTGTATTTTGGGATCAGGAGCTACTCGTGGCTCTCCCAGGCTGCCTGCCCACAGGTGCAGCTGGAAGAACTCCAGCTCAGAATATTCTGTGACATTCTGTGCAGCAGTGAGCAGCAGCTTTAAGGCCGACACGTCAACTCTGTGAAACTTCAACTCTGTTAAAGCCAGGATTTCTTTCCATGTTGAGCAACTGAATTTAATCCTTCTTTTTGAGGGCAAAAATCAGGGCGAGGCCATTGAAATCCACATTGCTGGGTTTCTCCAGCTCCTCAGAGCTTCTGCAAAGGAGACCAGGGACTTGCAGGGCCCCAGCTGTGTGTTGTAACACAGAAGCTGTTGTGGGAGCACGTGGGGACCAGAGCCGTTCTCAGAGGCGTTGCTGTCATTCCTCGTGCCTCGTGTTTTGAAGGAGCCCACGTGGGGTGGTTGTAGGAGTCTGCTGCAGGCTCCTGGTGTCCCCTCCCAGGAGCCCTGTGGACCTTCTGAGCCCTCCTTTCCTAGTACAGAATTCCCAGGGAGATACTGGGAAGGCAGAGCTGGGCCTGCTGAGCACAGAGCATTTGGGAGGGCCCTGCTTTGCAATCTTTGGCATTTTAGGTGAGGTTTTTTTCCTCCTCTGCCTCTCCACACCACTGTTACCATGGGATGCGTGTCTGGCAGGGGCCAGCCAGGCTGAAAAGATGGGGTTGAGCTTTGTAGCCTCCTCTGAGCTGTCCAAGGAGCTCCAAGCACCAGGACAGAGCTGGCTTCAGCTGTTCCCTGGCTGTCCTAACCCAGGTGTGAAGGTCTGGTGGTGGGGATGGGGACATGGAGGTGAGAGCTCCATGGAAGTTCTCTGTCCCAGTGCCATTCCCACTTTCTGGAATGGCCTCAGTAGGCCTCTGGTCACAGGGCTGACCCAAAAGCACCGTGAATGAAATGGTCACAGACCCCTCTCCAGGGGGTTGCCTGCTGGAATTGGTGATCACTCTGTCCTGAAGAGCTGCTGGACTTGAAATCGTGCAGGTGGCTGGAGCTGCAGGGCTGTGGAGTGTGACAGGTGCAGTGCAGTGTCTCTTCAGCTGTTCTTGGGGGAGCCCATGGAGCCCTGAGCAATGTCCCCACTGTCCCCAAAGCCCTTCTGCTCCCCTGCACCGAGAGACAAAGGGCCATGAGCCCTCTGTGACAGCAAGTGAACAGTCTGTATGATCCCTGTATTCCGAGAATTCCAGAATGAATCGGGTTGGAAACACCCTTAAAGCTCATCCCATTCCACCCCTGCCATGGGCAGGGACACCTTCCACCATCCCAGGTTGCTCCAAGCCCCATCCCACCTGGCCTTGGACACTTCCAGGGATCCAGGGGCAGCCACAGCTTCTGTGGGCACCCTGTGCCAGGGCCTCCCCACCCTCCCAGGGAACAATTCCTTCCCATTATCCCATCCATCCCTGCCCTCTGGCAGTGGGAAGCCATTCCCTGTGTCCTGTCCCTCCATCCCTTGTCCCCAGTCCCTCTCCAGCTCTCCTGGAGTCCCTTTAGGCCCTGGAAGGGGCTCTGAGCTCTCCCTGGAGCCTTCTCCAGATGAACACCCCCGGCTCTCCCAGCCTGGCTCCAGAGCAGAGGGGCTCCAGCTCTCCCAAATCAGTCCATGATGATAATTTGATATCTTAAAGCCTGAAAATACCCAGGAAATTAATTTACTGTGTAGACTCAGTGCTGTGTAGAGGGAAGGATGGGAGTGGAAATCGGACAGGGATGTCCCTGAAGGCAAGACCCGAGTGCAGGGCTATGGTGAGAAATTTCTTTGCTGGTCAGAAAAGATCTGAGTTGAAGTGTTTGCCCTGTAGGAAACAGGCTGGAAGGAGTTTGGAAAACAGAGTCCTTGGAGCCTTATCTTGAAGCACAAGCAGATTGTGTGGGACTGGGAACGTGGGAACGGGGCTGTGGGACACCGGGAAAGAGCGGGAAATGAGGGGGGGCAGCAGTGGGAGCAAAGGTGTCTCAATAAGAGTTTGAGAAGTAAAGTGGCAGGGATTGGGATTTCCTAATTAGTTTTAGTGTCTGATTTTGTGCTCTCATGAGGGTTCCCAATGTTCTCTGAGGTCTTGAGGCACGAGCAGAGGAGCAAAAGGTCTGTGACCTGCTCTGTGGAGGAGCAGATCCAGGCAGAGCTCGGGTTAAAGCATAACTCCTTCCTGAGCAGGAATCTGGGCTGGCCTGGGCTCAGCTCAGGAGGTCAACTGCTTCTCGAGGTGCAGGACACTTCCAGTCAGTGCTGCTGAGTAGTGGCTTCTGCTCAGAGCTCTGCACGCCAGGAAGGATGTGGCCCAGAGGACAGCAAGGATAACCCCAGAAAAGGAGCAAACGTGCTTTGGGAAGGTAAGGGAAGGAAATCAGTGTGTTTGTGCTGGATAGGCAGGACTGAGGGAGCTTGAAATATGTGAGGTTTCTGCAGACAGGAAACAGAAAACTGGACAAAACCCTCAAAACTTGTGGGTGTGAGCGGTGCCGAGGCCTCCGTGTGCAGAGGGCTGCCATGGGGAAGGGAAAATCCCATGGGTCAGCTCTCCCACAGTGCTGGCCCTGCTGGGCTCCTGTTTGCAGGGAGCTGCTTGGCTCACAGCTCGGCCAGGGTGGCTTTGGGATGTTTGTAAACTCGGCTGGCACCCGTGAGCAGCCTTCTTTGGGGTCAGTATTGTCACTGCCTGCCAGAGATCACCCTCTGAGTCACCTAAAGCGCTCCTGGTGAGCAATCCAAGCTTTATTCATCCCTCTATTTGCGGCTATAAGGAAGGAATTTGTCATTTAACGCTTAATTATTCACCAGAAGCACCAGGAAGGCCGAGATGATAAACCTCGACAGGTCGGCTTCGCAGCCAACCTTTTTATTTGGGGATGGATTCCTGGGAAGCGTGAGCACCTGGAGCGGGGCTGGCCGGGCAGCGGGGCTTCCAGGACGTGCTTTTATTTTGGAATTCAGGGAAGCGGGAGGAGGCTGCGGTCACACGGCAGGGAAGTGTGCCTGGGCTCCCGCTCCTTATCGGCAGCTCGGGAACAAAAGGCGCTCTGTTGGGACTCGGCAGCTCTCTCCATAAGCCTCCCGGCTCTCCTGGACTTTGCTTCCCTCCTGCCTCGCAGAAGCAGCTCCCGGAGCTGGAGCTGGCTCTGGAGAGCAGGCGATGTCTCCACAGGTGGGTTTTTGGGGAGCTGACACGAAATGAGGAGGGATTGGGTTTCTGTGCTCAGCCCCGGAGGTGCCGGGGAGGGGCGGGTTGGGAATCCACCTGACTTTTTACATGGGCAAATCCACCTGATTTTTTACATGGGGATGGTTTAGAGTAAAAGAGGAGAGATTTAGATGGGATATTGGGAAGGAATTGTTCGCTGGGAGGGCGGGGAGGCCCTGGCACAGGGTGCCCAGAGAAGCTGTGGCTGCCCCTGGATCCCTGGAAGTGTCCAAGGCCAGGTTGGACATTGGGGCTTGGAGCAGGCTGGGATAGGGGAAGGTGTCCCTGCCCATGGCAGGGGGGGTTGGAACTGAGTAGAACTTTAATGTCCCTTCCAACCCAAACCATTCTGGGATTCTGTGGTTCCATGGGCTGTGGTGTACCTTCACACTCCCCTCTCCTGGCTCTCCCTGGGGGAGTTGGGCCAGCAGGGATGGTTCCTGCTGGATTTTGGGGTGCTGGGGACAGTGTGCCAGATGTGGTATTCTGTGAGTTGGTTTGGGGTTTGTTTTTTGGGCTGGGTGAGTGGTTTCAGTTTGCCCCAACAGGTGCAGCACGTTTCTGTTGCCCAGCCTTGAGGGGGGTGATGGGGAGTGTAACAACCCCAGCTCCGGGGGCTGAGTTGTGAAGGTTGCCTTCCCCCGGGGCTGAGCACAGGCTCTCTGGCTTCCCTGAAAAGCTGGCATTGCCTGGATACCTGGGAAGAGGGCAACATTGGGATCCAGAGGTGGCAGTCCCCAAAGTGGCATTCCAGAGGCTGAGCTGCCGTGGGGTGTTCAGGGCTTTGGGGTCGGCTGCATTAGGGTGGGGCTATAAACACAACTGTGTCCCTTCTCCCTGGCTCCCAGCCTGGCACTGTCACCGCTGTGTGGGCCACAGGGTGTCCTTGGAGGGGGATTTTTGTAGCTGATCCGTCTCTTCCCCATCCTGTGCCCAGTCAGGGCAGGATTTTTCAGGCTCACACTGCTGAGAAAACAGAGTTGTTTTTCCTTTTCCTTGTCACTCACCTCCCCTCCCAACCTTCCGAGTGTGTGTGGCCAAGGACAGCAGAGCTTGGGGATGCTGAGACAGCTCCAGGGACAGCTCTGCCTGGAAAGAACCTCCCTGGGAGCCAGACTTTGCCCTCCTTTCCAAGGCTACGCCTTGGCAGAGCTTGTGCTGAACCTTCTGTCCATGGCAGATCAAAGCTGAGCCTGTCCCTGCCTGGACCTTGCAGGTGATTCCCAAGAGTCCCTCTCCTCCTACCGCAGCAGCTTTTTTTAAATCCACATGGTTTTACAGCACTTCACGACATCTAATCAAATAATCTTTACTCCCATATGCCATCAGGTGCCTGGACTGGAGGAGGTGCTGCTGGAGAAGGCTCCTAAAGGCTCCTCCCCACCTCCCCTGTCTCATCAGGGCAGGTTACATCATCCCAGTGCTGATTTCATCGTTTACTTCCTTTTAGAAGCAGGAATGATCACCTGGGCTCTCAGATCCATGGAGTTTCCCTGAGCAGGCAGAGATGCTTCGGGGTGGCCGTGTTCCTGTCAGCCAGGTGTGGCTCTGGGAAACACTGCTGGAGGAGCTGGATTGGGGATTGGGAACCTCAGTCAAACCCTGATCCTGTTCCAGCTCGGAACTCTGTGTGTGCCTGAGTCCCAGATTAAATGTCTGAGGTTTGCCTGAAGCACCTCAGGGTGTGTTTTATTTGATAAAAACTGAAAATGCACAGATATTGGTGACACCAACCCCGTTCTGAACGTGGTGGGGATGTTCCTGGGGTGGTTGTAGCCCAGCCTGGCTGTCCTGAGCCCATGGGTGGTTTTAAGTATATCTGGCTATTTTTAAAGCTGGAAAAAATGTTTACTTTGTGCTCACAGGAAGGCAGAGCTGGCTGAAGGAGAGCTGTGGCAGGGGGGATTTGAAGGGTCAGTGCACAAACCAGCTGCTCACGAGGCCAGAAATAAGAACTGTCTGTACCCACACACTTGCCCAGGGACAGAGATTTGGCTTAGCTGGCTCTGGCAAGCATTTAGCAATAGCTGAACCCCCTGGGTTTGTCTGTCTCCTCCTGGCATCTCTTCTCGAGGTTTAGTTACTGATTCTGGGATGAAATGTGCAAAGTTCTCCACGCTCGTGCTCAGGAGAAGGACTTTGTTTACAGTCTCAGCTGCTTCTTAACTCGTTGCCCACGCAGGTTTAATTTTAATAGGCCTCCCTTGCTTTTGAAACCTCATCCTGGCTGGCATCACAAAGGGAACATAAAATTTGTAAATAATAAATTGATGTGCATCTTTGGTGCAGCTGAAGGACAGTGGTTGATGTGCTGTGCTGGTGCGTTCTCCTACTCCAAAAGGGTTGCTCCCAAATCCAGCCTCTCCATGCAAGTATTTCCCATCAATAAGGTGTTCTGGAACAATTTGATAGAGAAACCAAAGAATCGTGGAATGGTTTGGGTTGGAAGGGACCTTAAAGGTCCTCTTGTTCCAACATCTGACTAAGGGCACTGTTCAGCTCCTGGTTGGCTTCATGTTGAGAGGGTCAGCACTAACCACAGCAGGATTTTTAGGCAAATTACTTGTGAATTGGAGTGTTTGGAGGTTTTTTGGCTTCTTTCAGTAGTTGTGCTCATTATAATACCTCAATGTATACTTCAATTTAAGCTTTTCCAGTGAGAAGGGCGGGGGGCTGGTATTTAAAAAGCAGCCTTTATTTTGTAGCGTGCAAGCAAAATTCTTCCCAGTTTGGCATGAAATCTTTTTCAAACAGGCAAAAGGGAGGGGAATGTGTGGCTGCTGTCACCTCTTGGGCTCTCTCTGTCCCTCAAGCCAAGGCAGGTCAAGCCTCTGCTTCTCCATGTCCCTCCTGCTGGAGCATTAACGGTGTTTCTAGAAAGTGCAGCATAAATCCAGTAAAGCACTTAAGCGAGTCCCAGCTTTAGGTGTGTAAGTGGTTTTGGTGGATTTATGCTTTTTTAAGTGGGTGGGGGCTTTAGAGGCTTTTGTTTCTCCCTGCGAGTCTGGCACAGGCTCTGCCCTGGTGGAGTTCACAGGAGCAGCCCCTTCTCCTCACACTGCCTTTAGACTCTGGCTCTGTGCAGGTTTATGTCGTGTTTATCTCTGGGGTGGTGTCCTAGAGGTGCTGGTGTCCACAAGCCAGGTGGGAGCTGAGCCAGGCTTCCAAGAGGAGCTCCTGGCTGTCTCCATCCCGCTGAGTGTGGTGGGCACAGGGGCTGGGAGAGCAAAGCAGGGCTGGACTGGGTCGCTTGGCTGCTCCCAGTGTTCATGTGGAATGGGAGCTGCACTTAAACAGCTCTTTCTCCATCCCTTTGAGGTTTTCTATCCCTTTTTGCCTCTGGAAGTGTCCAAGGCCAGGTTGGACGGGGCTTGGAGCAACCTGGAATAGTGGAAGGTGTCCCTGCTCATGATAGGGGTTGGAATGAGATGGGCTTTAAGGTCCCTTCCAACCCAAACCACTCAATGATTTTATGAATACAGGGCTTTGAGAAAGGTTATTTTCTCCAAAATCCTTGGAAAACGCCCTGGAAGCTGCTCTGTGCAGAGGAAAAGGGGTTTGCTTCAGTCATGCCTGCGTTCAAACTGCTGCTGTTTTGCCCTGCTGCTGTGCTGGCGGGGCAGCTGAGCTTGTGGGATCCTGTCAGGTGAACTTCAGATGGAGCTGATGGCTTTCCATGAGCAGCTCTTCAGCTGGAGGCTGGGCAGGAGGGCTCCCACCCCTCTGCCCAACCCCTCTGGGCACAGGGATCAGCTGGAGCTCAGCGCCAGCACTGGCAGATCCAAAAATGCCTTGATTTGCTCTGAGGCGTGCTGGGGAAATCCCCAAATGTTGGGAAAGGGGCTGGCACTGTGAGGGGTAACAAGAGCTTTGGTTTTCAGGGGGGTTCTGTGCTGCTCCCATGGTTCTTCAGGCATCAGGATCAGAAGGGGTCGTCCCTGCCCGTGTGTAGGAGCAAACAGGCAGGACTGCAGCTCAACACGTGCCTGGGGTGCAGAACTGGGAGGGAAACCCAGTTCTCCATGCTCACATCTCAGTCTCTTAAAACCCAAATCCTGCTGCTTTCCCAGAGCCTGCTCAGTGCTGGATTTGAGATGCTGCTCCAGCTGGAGTGCTGGGATTTGAGTCCCTGCACATCAGAAGCTGTAATGAAGATTTAGAAACAGTTTATTTGCTGTCGAGGGATGGAAGGTTTTACCAGACAGGGCAAAAAAAAGGTGCTCTAAGGGCTAACTGGGAGTTTTGAATGGTGGTTTTTTGCAGGGAATTCAGATGAATAACGTGTCCTCTTGGAATGAGGTGGGAAAAAGCAGCAGTGATGGGAACTGCTGAGTCAGTGGTGGGTAATCCCTCCTGCCCTGGCCAAATCCATCCTGGCTCCCAACAAAACCTCCCTCCAACTCTTATTTAGTCCCTGTTTTTGTGATCTGCTTCCCAAACCCTGCAAAGGCCAAGGTGCCCACAGAGCAGCACCTGGAGCTGGGGTGATTCCAGAGGTTGGATTTCTGTGCTCACAAATGCAACGCAGCCAAAATCCGCTGCCTCATCCGTGTTTTGTCCTGCTCTGCCACGAATCCACGCAGCTGTGGGATCTTATTTTTTTTTTCCTTCTTGTGTGTTTTTTGTTTAAACCAGGCAAATGAGGTGACTGACAGTGCCTACATGGGCTCGGAGAGCACCTACAGCGAGTGCGAGACCTTCACGGATGAGGACACCAGCACCCTGGTCCAGCACGAGATGCACGACGAGGTGGAGACCGACAGCGCCATCGACTCCACCGTGCACTCGGAATTCACGGATCCCATCGAGGAGCCGGAGCATGGGTGAGTGGGAACAGCCAGGAGCAGAACCCCCCACATGGGGCAGGGAGCAAGGGCTGAGGGAGACGCAGCCTGAGGGTTCCACATCGAGTGGGCCGAGGCTGTCTTGCTGGAACTTGGTTTGTTCTTTGTGTTTGTAACTCCGTGCGAGACCAAAATAGCTCTTCTGGAGGAATAATGAGAATAATTAGGCTGGTTTGTGTAGGCTGGTTTGGAGCCCGGCCTGGCAATCTCTTTGAGTTAATCGTTGCTTGCCTTGGGAGATCTCCTGTACCCTCATTAGCATCTTTAACCTCTAAAATAACTTCTCAGGTGATCCAAACACCTGAAAGACTTGCAGTTTTTAATCTATCGCTTAAGCCAGAAACACAACATATAATTTTCCAGTCAGGAGGGGAACTCGTTCTATTTTTGTTTTCCCTAAAAACATGCGCGTGCCCTTTGATGTGCAAGCACCTCCTGTAATAACTGGTTTGAAACCTCTGCCTGGAGCTCAGAAATGTGAGCCAAGATCTCCTTCCCCGGGTCTGAACTGCTGCTGGCGAAACTGCTCCTGGGCCCACCCCGTTTTTGGAGGAAAAGTGGGGTTTGGGGTGAAACTGGGATGCTGGCAGGCAGGAGGGCAGGGAAGAACTCCTTCAGGATCATAGAACACGGAATGATTTGGGTTAAAAGGGACCTTGAAGCTCATCTCATTCCACCTTCTGCCATGGGCAGGGACACCTTCCACTATCCCAGGTTACTCCAAGCCCCATCCTGGACATGTCCAGGATTGGGGCAGCCACAGCTTCCCTGCAAAATCTGTGCCAGTGCCAGGTTAGTGCCCCAAGAACACCGATCTGCACCAAAACCTCTGGAATCACCTTTGCTTAAGGTCTGTAACACACAGGACGAGTTTTGTCCCCAGACACAAGGCCCGGGGTTGGTGCTCCAGGGCGTGCTTACAGCTCTCATTGCTTTTTGGAAGCACCAGGTTTCCCTCCCACCCCAAAATCCCGTCTGGGGAGGTCGCAGAGGCAGCGAGCAGCGCTGGGCCCCGGGCCTGAAAGGGTGCTGTGGATTAGAGCAGAAATGGGATTATCCGGCTCGGCTCTTGTCGCCGCAGCGCGCCCGGCTCAGTGACAGTTAAATTGGGATATAATCAGCTGTGAGCTCCCTGTCACCAGCACGGGGTCCCTGCAGGGGTCATGGCAGCCTGCGTGCGCTCCCGGCCTCTGGGGAAAACCGCCTGCTTCGGACTCGCCTGCCTGTAGGTACAGAATGCTGCAGCAGGGAAACGGGCTGGGGGAGATCCGCTTGTTCTCGATGCTCGCTGGTGTGGGGTCACCAGCACAGGAAGGACAGGCTTGTTGGGAAGAGCCCAGGGCAGGCCACAGGGATGCAGCCCCTCTGCTCTGGAACCAGGCTGGGAGAGCTGGGGGTGCTCACCTGGACAAGAGAAGGCTCCAGGGAGAGCTCAGAGCCCCTTCCAGGGCCTAAAGGGGCTCCAGGAGAGCTGCAGAGGGACTGGGGACAAGGGCTGGAGGGACAGGACACAGGGAATGGCTTCCCACTGCCAGAGGGCCGGGATGGATGGGATATTGGGAAGGAATTGCTCCCTGGGAGGGAGGGCAGGCCCTGGCACAGGGTGCCCAGAGCAGCTGTGGCTGCCCCTGGATCCCTGGCAGTGCCCAAGGCCAGGTTGGACATTGGGGCTTGGAGCAGCCTGGAACAGTGGAAGGTGTCCCTGCCCATGGCAGGGGTGGGATGGGATGAGCTTTACAGTCCCTCCAACCCAAACCATTCTGGGATTCCTTGCTGCCCCAGGTGTGGGAAGGTCGGATGTCCTGTGGGTACTGTCCAAGCCTGTTCCCAGATTGTTAAATGTGTGCAGATTTCAAGGAACCAAAGACATAATTTGATTTATAGGTTTGAAAGGTTTTAAATGGGAACTTCTGGGAGTGCTGAGGGCTGGTTTTGGTGCCATCAGACCCCAGGCAGGAGGACACCTCTGGTGCCCAGGGACAGCCAGTGAGTACAGTCCCACCAGCGCAGCTGCTGGGCTGAAGCAGAGCTGCAGCATCACTTCTCAGGAGCTCTCAAAGCTCAACATACCTGAAATGGTTTGAGCTTAAGGGTTGTTTAGGGTGTGTGTAGTAAAGATTAGTTGGACTCTGGATCCTGAAACTGCCGGAGCCCCAAGAGGGGAATAGGAAATAAAATTTACTGCCCGAAGCATCCAGGCTGAGGGTTTCCAGGTGCCTGATCAGATCTGCTTCTGTGCAGTGCTTATCAAACCACAGCCCCAAATTTGGAGCTCTGGGCTTGGGTTTTGCTTCTGAATTAACAATTCCACCCCCTGGCTTCTATTTCTGGAGAGATTTCTGCTAGTTTTGGCCAGGGTCTGACTCACCATGGGGATGGATGGGTTCTGGTGGATCCCACTGTGGAATGTTGGTGCTTCTCAAGGGCTCGAGGAGGATGTGCAGATGCCCACAAGCTGGGCTGGATTTATTTGTGGTTAAATAGAGATCTGGAGGGTTGACATGTTTTTATTAGTGGGATAAAGGCAAATCCTTCAGATGGAGCAGGTTTTTGGCATAAATGGCTTATCTGTAATCTTTTTTTCCTTCTGGTTTAGTCCAGCAATCTGCTTGTACCCCATTTCCCTCTCTGGCAAGTGCATGGAGATGAGGGCACAGCCTGAAATACCAATTTCTGTAATAATATTATTAGGATTTTTAGCATAGAATTTTGGAGAGGAGAGCATTGTTAAACCCCCCAAAACACAGACCTGTGGCTGCCAGCCTCGTGGCTGCCTTCACAGCCTGGTTGTTGCAAATCCCTCCTACCTTTTCTCCAGCTTAATTTGAAAACTTCCACAGTTCTGGGCAGGAAAGGTGGCTTGGCTTGGTGGGCAGGCCCTGGCACAGAGCAGCTGTGGCTGCCCCTGGATCCCTGGCAGTGCCCAAGGCCAGGCTGGACGGGGCTTGGAGCAGCCTGGGACAGTGGAAGGTGTCTCTGCCCATGGCAGGGGTGGCACTGGATGAGCTTTAAGGTCCTTCCAGCCCAAACCATTCTGGGATTCTGTGGCTCCATGCAATGGAAAGACTCTTCCAGGGACAATGGCTCTGTGCTGGGCTGTGTCCCCTCAGGAGCAAGGGACATCCCAGGACCTGTGCTGGATGTGTTTAGGGTTTGCACTGAGGCTTCACACGCTCCAGCCTTCTGGATCCGGTGTTCAAAACACACGGAGCAGCATTCCCCACTCCCGGATTGTCACACACAGCCTTTTCCCAGCAGGAAAAGCAGGGAAAGGACTCCTTTGTCTTGCTGGGGGTGTGTCCCAGCTGCCTGAACCCACCCCTCCCCGACACCAATCCCGCCGGGGTTATGGGGTTAAACCCCAGGCCCTTGAGAGGATTAGGCAGCAACGAGCAAGTGTGAGCCTGGCACGGGCTGCCGTGGATCTCACAGCGTTTAGGATGTGTCTGGGACGTGCCCAGCTCCTTCTCTGCCGTGCTTTTAGTCGAGCAAGGGCTTGGCACCAACCCCGGGCGCTGCCCTGCAAGTCTGAGTGCCCCCAAATCCTGTGGTGCAGCTGCCAATGGAAAAACTGGGATTATTGGGGGAAAAAAAATCACCATAAACTTCCCAGTGGTGCCTGGGCTGGTCCTGTCCTGTCCTGCTCTGCCAAAATGGGGCACTTCACTCACTTAGTGGGTCCTGGGGGCACCAGGAACCCACCAAAGCTGCTCTATCCCTGCCTTCCACGGATGGACAGGGAAAGAAAATATAACAGAAGGTTCATGAGCTGAGATAAGGACAGGGAGAAATCACTCATCAGATACCATCACAGGTAAAACAGGCTCGTTGGGGATATTAATTGAATTTATTACTAATAAAATCAGGGCAGGATAATGAGAGGTAAAATATGACCTTAAAAGCACCTTCACCCCCCATCATCCCTCCTTCCCAGTTCTCCCTCCTTCCCCCCAGTGACACAGGGAGATGGGAATGGGGGTTATGGGCAGTTATGACACATTGTTCCAGCCACTGCTCGGGGAGAGGAGTCAGAGGCCATCCCCTGCCCCAGTGTGGGGTCCCTTCCACAGAGGACAGCTCTCCATGAGCCTCTCCGACCTGAGTCCATCCCACGGGCTACAATTCTCCTGGAACTGCTTCACCGTGGGTCACTCTTCCATGGGGTCAGTCCTGCAGGCACGGCCTGCTCCAGCCCAGGTCCCCCACAGGGTCACAGGTCCGACCAGGAAATCTGCTCCAGCATGGGCTCCTCTCTCCGTGGGTGTGCAGGTCCCTGCCAGGACCCTGCTCCAGCATGGGCTTCTCTCTCCGTGGGTGTGCAGGTCCCTGCCAGGACCCTGCTCCAGCACAGCTTCCCACAGGCTCACAGCCCCTCTCAGGCACCCCCTGCTCCAGGCCTGGGCTCCTCCAGGGGCTGCAGGTGCATCTCTGCACCCCCTGCCCTCCGTGGGCTGCAGGGACACTGCTGACTCCCCATGGGCTTCCCCACGGAATCTCAGGGCTATCCCAGGGATCTCAGGGCAATCCCAGGAATCTCAGGGCAATCCCAGGGATCTCAGGGCAATCTCAGCTCTGGTGCCCGGAGCAGCTCCTGCCCCTCCTGCCCTGCCCTGCAGAGCTGTTCCTCTCCCATGTTCTCACCTCACTCCTCTCTGCACTCAGTTCCAGCTGCCCCATCACTGTTTTTGTGTTTTCCCTCTCAGATCTGTTATCCCAGAGGTGCCACCACCATTCCTGACGGGCCCAGCCTCGGCCAGCAGCGGGTCCATCTTGGAGCCACCAGGGATGGGCTCTGCTGGACATGGGGGCAGCTTCCAGCAGCTTCTCCCTCCACTACCAAATCCTGCCCACACAAACCCAGTGCTCTTGGAAAGGGATGTCCTGGCTGCAATGGAGAGGCTGCTGTGGCACCCTGCCCTCTAACATCTGCCTGTCTGTTCCCACAGATCCCATCCCCACGAGCTGGCCCTGGGCTCCGAGCTCAGCCACTCCATCGTCACCGTCATCAGCGGGGAGGAGCATTTCGAGGATTACGGGGAAGGGAACGAGGCCGATCTGTTCCCGGACCCTTTGTGTAATGGGGAAAGCAGCTTTGGCAGCTCCTCCTTCCTCTCTCCCAGGTAACGCCCGGCCCTGGTGCTGCTCCACCAGGGGCAGTCGCTCGGTGCCTTCACTCTGCTCTGTGGGACCGGGGTTTCCTTGGGATTTGCCAGGCAGGGGGCCTGGCAAACTTCGGATACAACGCGATAATCGGCTTGGAATTCCTCCTCCTTGGAGGAGGAATTCCCTCGCTCAGTGTTTCCTTTCCCTGGTCAGTGCCCGTCCTGCTGACGCCCAGCAGGAGGTGGAAGAGCTGTCTGCTTTTCCAGCACCACATTCCCTCTCCTCTCAGGGATGTGGCTCCTCACAGAACCTTCCAGCAGAGAAAACCACCTGCAGCTTTACCCCTGATCCTGTGGGACAACTCTTATTTTTTTTTCTCTGTCATTATTTTGGGCTTTGCTACAGTGGCTGGTTGGATTTGCACGAGCTGCAGCAGCGTTCCTTCTCTAAGGATATGTGGAGCAGGAAGCAGGCTGTGGCATTTACTCCTTGCTTTAGGGTCCGAAACCAGGAAAAGTCATTTTCCAGCCTGAGCAGGGTGGGCTGAGGAGCTGGTGTGGTGGTACAAACCCCATCAATGCTCACTTTCTAAGGAAAATAAGTCCAAGCTGGAATATCATCCCGTGCTGCAGCCCACAGAGTGTCTGGGATGTGGGAATGTGTTCTTCCATGGGAAGCACATCTCTGCACAGGGCAGGAGTGATCCCTGCCAGCCACACACCCGTGCTAAACACAAAAATACACCTTTTTCTCTTTGGAATGACATATTTGTGCCTTTCTGCAGCCGTGTAAACTTCTCAAAACTTCTTTTTTTTTTTTTTTTTTTTTTTCCTGTCTTCCTGTTTTCTCCCAGCTTCCCAAGCCCCTTCACAGAGTTTGGACACTTCTGGTTGCACAGAGCTGGCAGGGAAGAGCAGGTCAGGGCTCATTTCTTTTTGGCTGGTGCAGCAGCAATGTTGGAGGTGTTAATTGCAAACAGGAGAGTTGCTGTAAAGAATTCCCAACCTTTTCCTTTAGGAAACCGGTGCTCCAGCACTGGGATACCCTGCAGTGGGAAGGGCACAGTCCTGATCCATGCAGGAATGTAGGGCTGGCTGTGCTGGTGCTGTGGCACAGGAAGAACTCTCGGATTAAAACCCAGCCTTGGTGTTCATTTTCCCTTGAGGATGAGCTTCCAGCCTCATCCAGGAGGCTCCTGGCAAGAAAATACCCAGCTAAAGGAGCTTTGCAATCAGTTCAGCTTTTCCTTTAACATCAGGCCAGAGCTCCCAGTTTGCCCACGCTCCCGGTGTTCCAGTCTTGCTCTGCCAGGGCTCTGTCTCTGCTCTGCTCTGTCTTTGGATCTGATCCACACCTTATCCCATCTCCCCTGTGCTGGGAGGGGCTCGCTGGGCACGTGGCCACGCAGATTGTGGTGGTTTGTGCTGCAGACTCTCTGCTGGGGCTTGCTGGGGAGGCAGGCTGGAGATAAACCCTGCAAAACCTCTGGAGCCAGGAATGTGGGGCTGTTTGAGCCGGAGGATTTCCTCGTGCCTCTCAGGTCTGGCCTCCCCTCGGAGGTGTGTGTGTGAAGTCCTTCCCTAAACATTCCCTGAGTCTGTGCAGCTATTCTTGACTTTGAACAGGGAGGGACAGGACACAGGGAATGGCTTCCCACTGCCAGAAAGCAGGGATAGATGGGATATTGGGAAGGAATTGTTCCCTGGGAGGGTGGGCAGGCCCTGGCACAGGGTGCCCAGAGCAGCTGTGGCTGCCCCTGGATCCCTGGCAGTGTCCAAGGCCAGGTTGGACGGGGCTTGGATCAACCTGGGATAGGGGAAGGTGTCCTTGCCCTGGGATAGGGTGGGATGAGATGAGTTCTGATGTCCCTTCCCACCCAAACCATTCCATGCCTGAGCAGCCCCAGGGTGTTTAAACACACCTGAAGGAACCACAGGCTGCCCCTGGCTCAGGCTGAGTGGGGTTTTTGGCTGTATTTTGAATACAAACAGCATCTCTTGTAAAGGGCCACATCCCCACAGACCCTTTCCACGCCACAGGAGTCTCTAAATGGGAAAAATGTCCAGAAATTCTCCTGCCACAGCTCCAAAAGACTGCCACAAACACCAGGAGCCTCCAGGGAACACTGTGGGATGCAGTGCTTCCCTGCCCAGTCCTTGTATGCTTGTTTGTGATCCCTCCTCTTGGGTCTTCCCTTGGGTGTCCATGCAGTAGGAAAAGCCTCTTTGCAGCTCTGAGTGGGAAATCAAGGGAAAAGCTCCTCGTGCCCATCCCAAAACCAGGAAACACCGAGGACCTGTGGAAGACAAACGTGGCTCCAGGAGATGGAGGGAGGCACAGGAAGGCTCTGAATTGTGCTGAGCTGGAAGGGACCCATCAGGATCCTGGAGTGGGTGGGGACACCCCAGGGCTGAGCTCTCCCCCACTGCACGGGCAGGGAACCAGCGCAGCCGGAGGCCAGGAGGATCTGCACACACCCCAGGAGCTGCCAGCCTGGCCTGGGGCTTCTCCTCCACACTCCTCTTCTCATTTTGATTAATGCTGGCGAAATTTGGGTTCCCACCTGGCCCAGGCTGCACCACCTGGGAAGGGAATGAACCCAAGAGCACCCCGAAAAGGGACATCCCTTCCTCCAGGTGCCACAGAGCTGCTGTCACCTCTTCCCTGCACACACCCTGAGCCACCCACCTGTCTGCTGCTGGGAAAGGCTTATCCCGGGGCCAGAGCCGCCCTGAGGGGGAGGGGGAACGGTTTGCAATTGAATTTTTTTTTCCAGGAATGGGAAGAGACGCTAATTTGGCATTTGCTGGTGTCCAGCCTGTCTGAGGGGGCTGGGAAATACTGTACAGACAGCACAGACCCCAGGCCTGACCCTGGGGTGGGGGCTGAACCAGGGGACCCTCAGGATGTCCCAAGCTCTGCACATCCCCGGGCCAGGACTTGCTGGGGTGTTTGTGTATCCCGGGATTCACTGCCCCTTCCAGATGCCTGTTGGGTTTATCTTGCTTGTGTTTGCTCACACCTTTACCTGTCTCTCTTATGGAACTGCTTTGGTTTTTCACTATTTAACCTTTCTTTGATTCACACCCGTGGCTTCCAGAAGCGCATTTTCCTACAGGAAGGATCTGTGGTGTCTGTTTGGCCCCAAATTAATTTTAAATTAATTAAAAATAGTTGATGTTCAGGATTCCCTCTGTCCTGCCCAAATCATGAGGAAGTGTCTCCCAGCTTCCCAAGCTGGGAAAGTCCTGTAGACCCCCATGGCCCTTCCCAAATGGCATTCCCTGCAGGAACACAGCACTGCTGCTTGGCTCCTCTGGGATTTACTTGGGAGGAGAGAGGGCTTAAACTGCACCTGCCCATTTCATCTGAGCTTCAAAGCTGTTTGCAGTGAAAATCTGGCTCTGTGCATTACTAATGGTGGGTCTGCAGCAGCACAGCTGCTCTGCTTTTAAAGCATCCCGTTGGAAAACGGGACACTGACCAAAGGATCATGGGATCACTCAATGTCCTGGGTGGGAATAGACCCACCAGGACCATCCAGTCACACCCCTGGCCCTGCACAGACACCCCAGCAACCCCACCCTGTGCCTCAGAGTGCTGTCCAAACGCTCCTGGAGCTCTGGCAGCCTCAGGGCCCTGCCCATTCCATGGGGAGCGTGGGCAGTGCCCAGCACCCTCTGGGGGAAGGACCTTTCCTAAAATCCAGCCTAAACCCCCCTTAGATTTAGCCCTGGCTCACAGCACCCAGTCCTGCAGCGTGCAAGTTCATCCTGCACTTACTGAGGCAAACCAGGAGCCTCCTGAGACAGATTGCCTGGAAAATCCTGTTGGAAAATAAACTTTGCAGTGGTGTAGGTTTATGGGAAGCACTTACCTCACCTGCCCTGGGCTCTTGGGGGTTGAGATTGGCTCAGGGGTTTGGAAATGTGGGCCAAGTTCAGCTGCTGCGAGTCTCTGGCAGGAGGGTGATGGAAGTGTTGCTAATTATCAGCTATATAAATTATATTGAGCAGTTATAAATTATCAATTAGCTACACATTGTTCTAAACTATTCTAAATTCTAAATTATCTCTATCTTATTATAAGCAACCCCATATTGGCTTTAATTAAATCATGGTGGGAAGCGACCCAACCTGCCCTGACTTTTTTAAATTCAAATTTCATCTCTCCCACCAACAATTCCCCCACCTTGGGGGACCCTCAGCTTGTGGAAGCCATGGCTGCAGCTGCTCCCTGTGCGTTCTGTGCTGTTGACATGACCCTTGTGATCTCTCTAGCACCAATCCGCTCGCTGCGAAACTGCACAGCATTCTCGCAGATGAAGCTTTTGAGTTTTACTGTAGCCAGTGCCACAAACAAATCAACCGCCTCGAGGATCTTTCTGCTCGCCTGAATGATCTTGAAATGAATAGGTAACGGGGCTCGTGTGTGTGGCCATCTCAGCCTGGGGAATCATGTCCTGCCTGGGAACGCTCTCCTTGTCCGGCGTGGCTTTTCCCTCGCTCGGCGCTGGGGGATTGCAGGGGGGAAAGGGGATGAGCTTCACCCGGCCACGGGAGCTTCTGTGGCTGCTCCAGGTGGTGGTGACCTCGTGGAGGGTGAGCTGGGGGTGCCTTTAATGCGGGCCCTGGGGGCTGGCAGACAAGGAGAGCGTTCCCTGCCCTTTGCATGCTGTGCGTGGTGGGTTCCCCTGGGAGCTGCGAGCTCCGTGTACAGTATTTCTGTCACCAGGGAAAGACTGGGAATGCTGTGGAAGGGCAGCCTGGAAGGGCAGGGACAGCCCATCCTCCTGCTGCAGGAACAACCTGAAGGCATCAGCCTGCTCCACGTGGCTTGGGAGCAGTGAAATCTTGGCTCACCCAGCTTCACCCACTGCCCGCCCACCCCGGTGTCACCACGGGCCGGGGAGATGGGACAGACACCAGGAACATCAGGAGAGTTGGAATGGCATTTTGGAGGTCTCCCTGCCAGCAGCTGGATGTGCTGTCTGACAAGTGGAGAGGGATTTCTGCCTCTTGATTTGTTCATTCAGAGCTGATTGCAGGCCACTGGGTGGAAGGATGCTGGCATTGGTGATAATCTTTCTTCTCATGGCTGATGTGCCTCTTCAGACCTGGTTTTTGGTCATGTTCTTGGTCTCTGACTGTCCTTTGAAGGGACTGTGTGATCTGGGAGCTCTCCTGGCCTATGGGAAGAGAACTGGAAAACAAATAGGAGCTTGAATTTAATTCTTTTAAATGAAAAAAATATGTCCCTCCCTTTTTTTTCCTTGGGTAAATAGTTGTCTTTGCTGTTGGAGGCCTTGAGGGTCAGTGATGGGTCTCAGGTTATGAAAGTTATTAAGATCATTAATATCTCAAGTCATTAAGGAGAACACTGGTTTTCCCTGGAAGCCCCACTCCATTTCAGGTTTTCTCCACCAAATTTACCTGCAAAGCTGAACTAACACCTCAGAGCCTCCTGTGATGGGTGGGATTTCCTGTGGAGCTTCTCTGTCCCGTGGGAATTCCGTCGGCATTGATTTGTCCTCTGAGTAGGTGCAATTCTTCCATCTGTGTTCAGGGTTTCCCAAGGACAGATTTACTGGGAATATGTTCCAAGGGCCTTTTTGGAAGGGACAGTGCCCTCTTGCTGTGTGCTGTGGGTGGGGGATGTCCTGTGCAGCGTGTGGGACACGTGGGACCTGCTGTTCCTCCTTGCATCACCACTGACGTGAGGCCCTCGGAGCAGGGGACGAGTCCCAGAGCAGCAGGAACTGGACCAAAATCTGGGACAAGCCTGAAGACACCTCCTCCAGGGGATCCTGGCAGCTGGGATGAAGCCCGAAGCACCCCAGAACAGCCTCACCCTTAAAAACTGCGGGCACACAGACAGTGTTTTATCCTTGGAATAAATCAGGGAGCTCGCTCCCAGCATTGGGGCGCTGCTTCCCGAGCCCACAGCACGGGAAAGCAGGGAAGAGTCCTCCAGGAGCTTGGGATGAAGTGTCTTGTGCCTCTGTTTTGTTCCAGTGCCCTTGCTGGTGTCTCAGCCTTTGGACTCTGCAGGTGCCGTCGCTTCCCCAGGAGCTTTTTCCAGAGGAAAACATTTTTCCCCCAGTGCTGGGGCCGTTCCTTACAATTCCTGGCAAACAGCAGGGCCTGACCTCCCCCCTTGGGCGCCGAGCAGCCTTGAAGCCCAGCCAGCAGCGGCTCTTGTGCTCCCTGGAAATGTGGGATTTGAGGATGCACTTTGACCTGAGGGCTGGTCACCCTGACAACACCCCCAGGCAGGTTTGGGGGTTGCTTTACAAAGCAAATTGTCCTGAGCTATTTTTAATCCCTCCTTCGAAGAACTCATGTTGCAGCTCTGGACAGGAGTGGACTCCCAGATGATTTTATTTGTTATTTTTTCCTCAAACTGAGCTAAGCCTCAGAGAATGCAGTTGCTGCTTCTTGGGTTGGAGCTGCCATCATCAGAGAGGATTTGGTGGCATCTGTGTGACACCAGCATGGGTGGAAGATGAGGAGTGAGACCCAAGCCCTGCCCACTTCCCCAGCACCAGTCACCCCCAGAAGACTGGAAGGAGCATCTTAGCAAGGAGCTGGTTGTGGAAAAGGCTGGTTTTTCTGAGCAGGGAGAGCCTGCAGCCTGTCCCCAGGGGCTGGGACACGCTGACACAGCCCTTGGCTGCTCGTCCTGTGGTGACACTGAGCCCTGACCGCTGTGGTATGGTGGCAGCTGGCTCAGACACGGATCCAGGCAGTGATCTTTGTCAGTTAGCCAGGAAAGGGAGAGAGAGCTCGTCCCCCTCCCCAGCCCCTGCAACAGTGCCATGCTCAAAATCCAGCCAGGGACACCACCAGCAGCTCCTGAACCTCTGAGCTACGAGCAGGCAGCACTTCCCTGGTGATCCAAACAGTGGGATGGTGGCTGTGGAAGGGCAGAAGGATGGATTGATCAGTGGGATGGTGGCTGTGGGAGGGCAGAAGGATGAATTGATCCAGCAGGATAATGGTTCTGGGAAGGGCAGAAGGATGGGTGTGCCGCTGGCAGGCAGGAGCTGCTCCGTGTCCCCAGTCCGTGGGAGCTCTGGGGGTGCCAGGGGAGGCCTGGGGTGCCATGGGGTGCAGACCATGTGGCTCAGTCTGGCATCAGCACTGGGCTGGAGCCCCCCCAGCCTCCCTGCTATTCTTAGCTCTTTCCTTGGGGATCGGTTTTCAGGCAGGATCAGCGGGAGAGCAGCGCGTGGCGGGGGCAGCGAGCCCTTCTCCAGCGTTACTCCATGTGCTTTGTTACTCCTTGTTGCTGCACACGGGAGTGGCCCCTCTCCTGCCCTTCCCAGGGGTTTGGGGGTGCATGCCAAGGGCACTCCCTGCCACAGCAAAGGATGTGCCCCGAAGTCCCTGCAGTTTCCTGTTTCCCTGGCTCTCCACTGTCAGCTTTTCTAACTCTTTCCTGTTTTTCCTTCATTTTGCAGCCCAAATAAAAGACTCTCCAGCAAGAAGGTGGCAAGGTAAGCTCATCCTCCTGTTGTTTGCTTGATCCGTGCAAGCTGCCGGCTCTGCTGAAAGAAAACCCAAAATAAGCTTAGAGAGTTGTATTTCTGGATATATTCCAGAGTGCTGGGGAAAAGTGGGTTTAATTCTGATATCTTTTTCCTGGAATGGGGGTTTCTCGCTCGTGCACACAGCTGGAGGCTGCTGGCAGCCTGATTCCTTCCAGGAAAAAGTTGGGGTGCCTTTCCTCTTGCTCTGACCTGCCAGTGCCATAGCAGAGGGCACATGGAGGAGGGAAGGAGTCTCTAGAAGGACATATCCCTCTGGGGTGTCCCCTTCCCAGTATCACCATGTGTGTAGGGTTCTAAAAACCAGACTAGTCAGTGCCCTCACCTGGAGGGATTCTCCAGCACCCCAAAAATTCCAGCTGCCTTAGACAGCTCTTGGTCCCTTTTTACTTCACTCAGTGTCACCCTCAGCACTTGCCTTTGTGGGAGCGGCTCCCCCTGCTCAGTCAGGGGCTCTGGGGCACCTGGGTGGGCTGCAGGTAATGCTGGTTTAATGGTTTAACCCTGGTTTAGCCCTGGTTTAAGGCCAGGTTTAACGCTGTGCTGCTGGTGTGATGTCAGTCACCTTTTCCATGTGGGCGCTGTGATCCCTGACTGCGCATGGATATTGGATATATTGGATATATCCAGGCAGTTTGCTGGGGATCTCTGGAGCAGAGGGTCCTTCCCTCCCCTCTCCATGTGCCCTGGTGCTCACCTGTCCTCTCCCAGCTCCCCCATCCCTCCTGTTCCCGCGCCATCATGATTTTAAGGATAAGCTGAGTCTTACCTGCTCTGTTCTGCCTCTGCCACGCTCAGGAGGGAGATTTCCCTCTGCACTCGTTGGATTTCTCTGTGCTGGTTTCCCAGCAGGACAGGGGCACCAGGGAGGAGCAGGGAGCTCAGTTTGGGAATGTTCCTGTTGCTGGCACTCTGCTCCCTGTGCTGACCCAAGCAGCTTCCCTGTACCTCTTCCTCCCACTGTGCTCTCACACCTTTCCCTTCTCCATTTTTCCTGCACTCAGCAATCTCCCCTGGCACGCTTCCCCCTCCTGGAAAGGAAGCAGATCCTTGATATTACATTTCCTACTTCCACTCATCTTACTTTCTAGAGCTTTGTTAAAAACACTGGCAGGAAAGAGGGCTGAGGGGAGCAGCCTGTCCTCAGGTTTCCTGTTTTAGTTTTTGTCCCGTGCCTGGCACAGATAATTTTGGGAGGATTTGAGTTAAACTTTGGGAATGGAGACACCCTGTCTTATGGGGGATTGAGCCCTCCTGGCCCTTTGCTTTTCTGAGGCCGGGACGTGTGGGCTTGGGTAAATATTAGTTAATTCAAGAGCAGTCAGGTTTGGTTTGTGATAAGGAAGGAGATAACAGGGTTTTGCCGAGCCAGATCCTTAAGCTCAGCCCAAAGCAAACCCTTTGTTACAGATACTGTAATTAGCGAATAATCCCAAAACATTTGCTTTTAGAAAATGGATTTTATTTCGGTAAGGGCTCTTTCCTCATTTTTGTTATCTGGGTTCTGCTCATGCCAAGAAATCTCAGCTGCTTAAGCCCTGTTGTGCTTGGCACGATTTAAATGACAAATGTGCCTGAGATTTTAAAATCTAAATATAAACCGAGGCTGAGGGTGCAAAATCAGGCTGTGGTCTCTTGGTAAATGCCAGTTGTGCTTAGTGAGTCCTGGCATGAGCACACTGCGTAGTGGGAGGAATTCGAGAGCCAATGGTACAAATCCCTAGGAAAAACTGAGATTTAAAGAAACCTCCATGGTTTTGTCATCCATCTCCTGCTCAGAACAGGAGAGCAGAGTGTTCTCCTCCTGCCTGGGGTCCCAGGGCTGGAACACACCCCACTTCCCGTGGCTCTCCAGAGCGGATCCGCAGCCCTGCCGGGGGTGAAGCCCAAACCAGCCCCTCCCAGGGTGTCCTTTAGCTCGTCACAAAGCCGGGGACACCGGTGTCATGAGGCCTCGTTAATGATTAGCTCACCCTGGGCTGGGGGGGGTCACAACAGCCTCTGGGGGGGTCACAACATCCCCCCTCCTTCTCCTTACACCCCCACTTCTTCCCAGCCTTATCAGCACTGGGAGTACTCTGCCCTTTGCTGGCTAACCCACGGCCTGGAGACCGTGCTGAAGAAGGAGAGTGGGAAGAGGGAGCTCTTATCTCTTCCCATTCCAAAGAGCAAGAGCAATGATCCCGGTGTGAAGTCCCAGGAGCGTGTCCACGTGTGTTGTCCGGGCGCCCCGAGGGGCTGGATTTCCCGGGACAGCTCCGTGCTGCGGGGCAGGGCTGCAGTGCCGGGGACATGCAGCATTGCCGGGAGCAGAGCAGATAAATCCCTTTGGCAAAGGCAGCGGAGGGCGGGAGGCGGCGGCCGGGGCCAGCGCTGTGCCCCGATGTCCCCATGGTCCTGCTGGGGCTGATGCCGGTGCTGCTGTGGGTCGGGGTGGTTTGTGTCTGCTTCAGGCAGCTGCACCAGACGAGCTCCTTGGCCGTGGGGGTGATGGAGGAATCCTACCGGGAGAACCTGGAGTGCACGGACGAGGACATCACGGACAAGGTGAGGGCCTCCTTCCCTTCTTCCCTCGGCCTGTGCTGTCAGGATAAAGCTGATTTTGTGCTGGTGCTGCTGGGGTTTCCTGAGATGTTGAGAGGACAGGATGAGAGGACGAGGTGGGAGCAGCGCTGTCCCTGTTACCCCGCAAGATTCAGTGCCTTGCAGTGCTCCCACGTTCCTAGGCAGGATCAGGCCGAAGCTCCTCGCAGATGGGACAGGAGGAGCCCCTCCCCACGGAGGGGATGGAGGAGGAGAGCACTGCCGGTGCTGGGCTGGCTCAGGAGCTGACACCGCATCCTCCTCCGGGGGCAGTGGTTTCCCCCAGAGTGCTGGGAGCAGGAATGGGCTGTTCACAGGCAGCATTTTCACTTCTCCTGCACACAAGACGATGTTCTCGAGTTCTGCTTTTCTGAGTCAACCCCCCCAGTGTGAAACGGGAGCTTCCTCTCCTTGGCACACTCTGCTCGTGCTGATTTGGTGCTGGTGCTGATGGGGTTTCCTGGGGTGTTACAAGAAAAGAGTTGGAGGATAAGATGGGAACACAGGAAGGATTTTGTTCGAGTGTCCCTAGTTAAAAAAACAGGGAGAAGAAGCTAAGATTGTGTAAATGTCTGCTGCAGTCCTGAAACTCCTTGCAAATGGCTGTGTAGCTCTGGAATATGAATGTCCTGAGGAGCTGCGTGTGGAAGAGAAATGTGTGTGTGTGTGGCTGCACTTGGAAGTAATTATAATGCAGAGAAGACCTTTAAAAAGTAAATAAAAATCAACATTTTTCCAAGGCTGGAAGTTGAATAAAATAGTTGGGTTCCTTAAGGCATTTGCCTTGGGAATCCTTTGATGGAAAAGGCACTGCTGGGAATGGCCTTGTGTGTCTGCATGGCCTCTTTAATGCTCCCATGTCTCTTGCCCTTCTCCCAGAGCCAGGGCTTGGCTTTTCCAGACATGCTCCTCATTTCTTCTCCCCCAGGATTGCTTTATTTGGGATTTGAATGAATAAAATGCAAATACAGCTGGAATAAACCCTGTACAGGTACAGGGAGAAAAGCCTCACCTCAGGTCCTTCCCCACCAGCTGGCATTGATCCCTCCATCTATAAATCCAGGGTTTCCATCCTGTTCTTCCAGGCCATGGGGAGTTATCCAACCTCAGGGCTGCACATGGAGCTCTGAAGATCCACCAGGATTCTTTCCCTCCAGGCTCCTTTTAGGATGTCATAGGAAAGGGTTGAAGAAGGGAAAGAGTGAAGTGTTTGACCCCACACTGGTACACAGGAGCCATCAAAACCTGGGAAAGCAGGGTGGAAAAGGGTGTTTTAGAGGGATGCTTTAAATCAAGGCACAACTGCCCGATTCCAGTGGGAGCCCTCCGTGTTCAGGGCTGCTGTGGGGGCTGCTCTGGGTTTGAGGATGCCCAGAGGCTGATCTGTGTCCCTGCTGGCAGGTGGTGTTCCTGGAGAAGCGGGTGACGGAGCTGGAGAAGGACACAGCTGCCAACGGGGAGCAGCACAGCCGCCTGCGGCAGGAGAACCTGCAGCTGGTGCACAGGTAGGAGCCTCACCTGGGGAGCCTTTCCCCCTCCACGTGCCCCAGCTCCCTTCCCAAATTCAAACCTCAGCCCTTACTGGGAATATTGGCTCTGTCCCAGCTGAGAACAGGACACAGCAACATGTAGATTTTATATTTTATGTGTTTGAATTCTCTGGAGCTCCAAACTTGGCTTGTGGTGGTTTTTATACATGGTTTTTAATTGCTGGAGCTGTGCTAGGGAGGTTTAGGTTGGAGATCAGGGAAAGGTTCTTCCCCCAGAGGGTGCTGGGCACTGCCCAGGCTCCCCAGGGAATGGGCACGGCCCCGAGGCTGCCAGAGCTCCAGGAGCATTTGGNGCTCCAGGAGCGTTTGGGCAGTGCTGCCAGGGATGCCCAGGGTGGGATTGTTGGGGTGTCTGTGCAGGGCTGGGAGTTGGAATCAATGATCCTTGTGGCTCCTTGCCCACTCAGGATGGGCGTTTTGGGGTTTTTTGTTTGTTTGTTGGGGTTTTAGGGGGGGGTTTTGGTGGGTTTGTTTTTGTTATTGTCTGGTTGTTGTTGTTGTTGGTTTTTAATGTCCTTCCCTGCTCCATGTGTCCCTCCCAAAAAAAGATCTCTGGACCTCTGGGTCTTGACTCTTATATAAATATTTATATTTACGATATTTTCCTGCCCCTTTTGCCCCTTCCAAGTAATCTCTGGAGCTCCAAGGCTTGCCTGCTGCTGTATCCCTGCTGTGTGTGCTAATGTGGCAGGCTCCTCTCTTGCAGCATATCCGTACCCTGGGCAGATAAACCGGGCAGGGTTTATCTATAGGGCTCTAATTCTGTTAGGTAACAGCCGTGTCAGGGAACTGAGCCACTCAAACAAAGGTTTCCCTGAGCTCTGATAAACTGGGTAACAGGGGAAATGTTTCCACTTCAGCAGCTTGGCCCAGAGATGTCAGCGGGCTCAGAGTGGAGCAAAGCCCTGGATGGGCTCCGTGCTGGGGAGGGGTGGGAGCAGCTGGGAAAAGGCCTGGGCAAAGCCATTGCAGGAATTCCAGCTCCCAGCCCCATCCCTGGAAGTGTT
>VZRS01008060.1:0-56635 GCA_013398055.1 Ifrita kowaldi
TCATAGAAGGCACCCCAACAGTATTTTTCAATGATTTTCCGTAGAAGGCAAAGTCTGGGATTGCACAGAGAATCGTCATGGAGTAGCTGGTTTGTCCTAACTTCTGTTAGGCAGCAACAAATGGCTCTTATGGTGTTTTGCTGCATGCTTCTTAACATCCACTGCGGTGTTCATCAAGCACTGAGTTATATGATCTGGGAAGGCCCAAAGATCTAGGGAAAGCATAGGAAATATGCAGCCCAAGGTTGTAACAAATGATAAACTAAAAGGCTGGAGTCTTGGCAAGGGGAAAAGGTGGTGAGGAGGCATTTTGTGGGAGTCTGGGTTTGGTATGGAGGATTCATCAGTTACGTGTCCTGGTTTCAGGGCTTGCAAGTACGAAGTGGTGTGTATGGCAAATGGACAAGAGGAGTAAGGAAGTGGAGAAACTGGGTGTCAGAAGGAGGAGTGGTACATGGCTTAGGCCTCCTTTTTGACTAAGCAGAATGAGCAGGAGAAGGTGGTAGTTACAGGGTTACAGGTAGAGATGAGGAATGAAGTGTGGTCCTGAGTGTCAGGATAGTACAGATTGTCTTGTCGTGATTTGCTCAGTTTTGCTTCTAAAGAACAGCTTTCCTATAAATCATGCCTGGCTCACTAGCCTGTATTTCTTCTCAGAACTCAGACCTGGCAATTTCAACTCTGAAAAAAAATCTTAGAGTTGCTCTTAGCTATTTCTCTGAAATCAGCAGCTCAATGTGCAACAGCAGACAAAAAAAAAAGTCATCATGATGCTGGACATTCTCAGGTCAAGTACTGAGAACAAAACAGAAGACACCATGTTGACACTACAAAAAACCATTGGTTTGCAGCTCTGGCTACTACATCTCAAAAGGAATATGGTAGAGTTCAAAAAAGGCACAGGGAGAGGCAGCTACAATGGTCAAGAGAATGGAGCAGCTGTCTTGGGAAGGGGAACTGAAAGAAAGCTGCATGCAGATATGAAAGAAGTTTACAGAATCCCAAAAGAAATGGATAATCTCAATTAACTCTTGCTTCAGTTGTCACTGCATGAGTTAGAGAACACTCAATAAAACTGAAAAGGGGTCATTTTATAACAGATAAAAGACAGTATATCTTTACACAGTGGGTAGGGAAGTTTTGGAATTTGTTGCTACAGGAGGTTGTTAGGCAGATAGTAATGGCAGGGCCAAGCAGGATTTAGACAGATTTATGGGCAGCAGGTTCCAACATGGATGCTAAAAGAACTAAGAAAGGTTTCATGCTCTGACTTCCCTAATACAGCATTTTCAGATGCTGGGGAAATATGAGAGTAACAGAGAACAAAATATGGCCAGGCCCATGTGCTATTCTTAAATATCATGTCCTACTGCTGTTGAATGAATATTATACAAGATGAGCTATTGTGTTACTTAATAACACACTTATTCTGTTCTTATATTCTCATTTCTTTTTTTTCTTATACTCTAAGAGCTTCTTTTTTCCCTGTGTGTTATATGAAGACCCTAAGCCCCTGAGCTGTCAATGAGGGCTCCAGTAAGGCATAAACTACGTCACAGAAAACAAACATTATGCTTGGATCATGCATTAAATATACCAAACTATGACTCTCAGAGTGCAGTATCATTATATTTACCTGCAGCAAAAGTGGACATTGAGTATGCATACACATACAAGCTGTTTGCAGGTGTTTGTGTGCCTATGTTTGTAATTCACTGTCTGTTAGCGTACTCTCTTGCTGTTACTCATGTGAAGGTGGAATATTCTCTCACACCAGCCTGCTTTACAAGCAGGAGGTCGTGCTGAATGAACCTGATAGCCTTGTGCAGTGAGGTGATGGACAGCTTGGTGGAGGGTGGGAGAGCAGTGGGTGCTGCTCACCTTCACTTTAGCAATATTTCCGATACTGTCTCCATGGCACCCTTATAGAAAAGCTGACGAGGTGTGGTTTTGGTGGGTGGTCAGCAAGGTGAGTTGAAAACTGACTGAGCAGGCCCAGAGAACTGTGATCATTGCACAGAGTCGAGCTGGGGACATGTCAGTAACTGGTACCTTGGACTAGTAACTGAGCAGGCGGAAAACCGGGTTACTCTGTAGTCCATGGGAAGAAACTCCATAGTTAGATGATGTTCAGATGCTTTTTTTCCCTAGACTGTTTACTTTCCAGGTAGTGTTTGTAGTAAGTACTCTTCAGACACGGGAAAAGATAGAGGAGTGGATGATAGAAACATGAAGGTCAAATGACTCTTGTTTCAGAATTATATCAGTACTCTAATTCAATATGAAAAAAATATATGATGCCCTGGCAGATACATTGTTCCAGTCACATCCTATCACCAGGAAATCAATTGCCTAATCAAAGACCTTATTAATTTTCTCTGGTATTTAACCACGGCCATGCACTGGACTGTTCTTATGAAATTCAGGAAAAAATACACAGGCACATTTGTATATTGCTATTATACAAGCATATATATCTCCAGTATTTCAAGCTATCTTAGGAGCAAGTTCTTTAAATGCACTTTTCTCAAAAATGAATGGACCAAAGTCGGTATTTTTATACACTCTGATATCTTTGATTTTCAAAGGGGTCTCATTTATGAAGGTTCAAAACTTACTTGGAGTTACCTAAAGTTAATTCTATCCTCAGCTGTCTACACCATACCTCTCCTGGATGTCAATGCTCACACACCAAACAGCTCCTGAATCAGCAGTTCTGAATTGCCATTGTTTTCAGACTGGAATATTAAATTAAAAAGGCATTGCAGCTTCGTTTTTATTTTGCGGAAGTTCTAATTTGGTGTCCTTGCTATGCAGGTGTCTTGAGCTGGAGGGGAAATGCGGTGGGCAGCTGCAAAAAGGATACTCTAGATTCTTCCCAAGGTACACCATCGCTGCTTGTAAATCAGAGACTGAAGTCAAAGCTGAATGAAAGCTAGCAGACAAACAAAATGAACAGATGTAAAAAAAGGTGTTAATTTCTACTCTGAACAAATAGGTGTCCTTGTAGCTTGGCTGCAGTGCAAGAGACATGCTTTGGAGAAGGAAGTTCCCTGTTGGAAATAGGTGCTGTGTCAAAAACACATTCAGTTCTGAGCAGAAAGGATGAGCAAAAAGAGAAAACAAATGATCCGTGACACTCTATCATATTACTGTTAATTGGAGATCAGCTTGGAAGAATGTTTTGATTCTTTTTTCTACCCAAGAAAAACTTATTACTGTTTGCAATCACTGAATAACAGATTCTGTTTTCTGACATAGTTTTGAGAAGGTTTTTGATTTGATGCACGGTTGTATGATTTAAACCCTGGACTCTGTCAGGCTACGATAAAAGCTGCCATCACCTCACCAGGAATTTCCTGTAATGTATAAATACTTGACTTCATGCTAACCTTCCCTCCTGCCTCTCCCACATCCTTACATGCATATCAATGTCTGCTGAAAAGGGCACTGCTGTGTACCAAGTCCTAGTCAACAGACCAAAATGACCAAGGCCTAAGGATTACTGCAGCACTGCTAATCAATAGATATTGAGTGTAATCCCCTGCTCTAAATTCAACAGGGTTAATAAGTGTCTACGGAAAACAGTGCTCTGAAACACAATCTCCTTCAGTGAGGGAGGGGAGGTAGAAATGTTTGCTTCAGCAGCTGCAGATAAAACCTGTGGGAGGCAAAGCTTCAGCTTTTACCCAAATTTGGCCTGAAGCATTCTTGATTTGCTAAGTGTGCTGTGCATTAGAGACAGCTTTGCTGCTGACAAGAGAAATACCACATATGATGACATGTTTCTGAGCTCCCAAAAGACTTTGTTTGATGTTTTACTCAGAGATGGCATGTGAAGCTCCTTATGGTCCCATCTATTAGACCTTTGGTTTTGCTTTTTATGCTTTGTATGCTAGACTAAGCACATGCAGGATGGAGGAAAGCGATCCAATTTAATAGCTGGCCAAATGCCCTTTTCTCTTTTGAATAGGCAGTGATGCTATCTAGAGATGAAAGGTGACACTTAAACGGAGCAGCAACACTACTTGTAAAGGGTCTGAAATTCTTATTACTTTGCTTGATGGCAAAAAATGAAGCCAATCCCATCCCCCCGTTTTACATGATTTACGGAGAGAACTCTTAGTACAATTTAAGATCCTGAGTTAAAAACCCAGTGCTGAGAGACAGCGTGCCAAACTATCTGACTAAGCTGGGGTAGTCAGCCAAGTTCAGTATCTGCTGGCTGATGATGAATGGTGACGTCTCAGTGCTTGTTCAACATCTGTCTGCCTACTTCACTCCTAATTGCACACCCGCAGATAACTGGGAAGGGGAGAATGCTAGATTTCACAGGAGCAGTATAACGTGACCTACTCATGAGTGTGAAGAATTAGGTAGGTATGTCTATGCTGTGTTTTCAAACGCACCTTCAACAGATGTCCAGCTCTGTACAGGTTGGCACACCTGGTTCAGGACTATTGGCTGTCTGAGCCTCTCTGTGGCAATAAGGAAGGGTTATATTTTTGCTTGTCACCAGGGCTTTACTGAATTCCTCAGTGGGAGGGGTCAGCCAGAAGAGCTGCACTTGCTAACAGATTATGGAAGATGAAGATGGGTGTACCATGACATGTTCTTCAGAGGTACCACTCTTTCTCAGACTGAGACAAATATATCATACTATATGCTGGCATATGTAACTGTCACAAAACACTTTAAAGCACAGAAACTACAATTATTTATTTTTTGTTTCGAGTTGTCATTTTCTTTTTCTGTCATTTTGTCTGTTTTTTATAATTTCACAGGGATTCAGCAAATGTTACTTTTAAATGACAACTTCTGTCATTCCCTTGTGTTGACCTAAAGCTAGAGAACACACTTAGTATTCCTTATTTCTGCTGTGCTGCACTTTTTCCATCAGAATAGAAGCATTAACTGTCTCCATATACAGGCAAGGAAAATGTGTAGTTGGAAATAGAGTTTGCTAAAACAAGACCCTCTATTATCTGCTACGAAATTGTAGGAAACAGGGAGGTCATTTAGTACCCTCCCCTTTGCCTTTTATGCTTTTCATCTCATCCTTTTCTTTCACCCTTTTACATCTTCCCTTTTTACCTGTTTTCTCTTTCTTTATTTGCTTTGTCTGGTCCTCTGCTGTGTCTTATTTAAGCTTTGGGCTGTACATGTCAAAGCAGGCACACAAAAGATCCTGACTCACAGAGGTAGCCCCTATGACTGTAAATGTACCAGGCAACTGCGACTCTAGTTTGGAAATAAATGGGGAAATAGGCTTCATGTATGCTTTATTTCCAAGGCATAATTCTGACAATGGAGTTACAATAAAACAACCATGACAGATTTATAATAGCGGGTTTAAGGTTTTTGGTTTGCCAGTATAACTCTGAGACTGTAAGAACCCAGTTTGGTACTGTGGGGAATCGGAGCCTTTGTATCCCAAGACAAATGACTTCCAAATTGGAACACAGCTATGGACTCAGGCTCCATTGTGAGGGTTAATTTTGTTTCACTCAGAAATAATTATTGCTGGCTTATCTAAAGTAGCAGAAGCTTGGAACAGGAGAGTACTTCACTCCTCCTGGCACAAAGACAGTTGTGATAATGTAAGTTATATAAAAGGTGCCAAGCTAAGGAAAGGGGTGGGGGGCATTTTGGAATAAAACCATCAACAAAACAGTGACTTTAGCCACCTTCCCACTGTTCAGATTATTGTTCCTAATTTATTACATTTATATTGACTTTTCATTTTAACCAGTAGCTTGCAGGAAATCTTGCGTTGCATTTTTCCACCAGGTAGAAATCAGTGACCTAAAAGTGTGGTATATTTTTTATAACAATTATTAAAATTGCATGAAATGTGTCAGTCATTGAACAGCAGAAATGGCCTGAAAGAAAGAATCCTTCTTCAGGGAACTCAGCCCAAAACCTAATACCCAGTTCTCAGTCAGCGTTGATGCAGATTCTTCCCATTTGCCCTAGGAATTCCCTGCTAAAAAATTATATAAAAACACCACACATCTGAAGAACATGGCAACATTTATAGAAGCAGTAAGTGCTGAAGTGTTGGGATAGACTCCTTTGTGTGTACACTCTGCCATGTGCCAGCTCCTGCACTGTGGTGGGTACCTGGCAATCCCACTGGCACTCAGGACTTCCTGGCACTGCCTGATTAACAGGCAGATCTCTAGCTGGGGCAAGAACTGAATTGCTGCAGGATTAAAAAGGTGACATTGTAAAACAGGATTAAAGTTGTAGGATGAGTAAAAAGTGTTCCTGGGAGAGAGATGGCCCAAAGCCATTTATCTAAGTATCAGGAAGAGAGGGAAGAGTGAAAATAAGGGACGGACTGTTAGCTATCAGTTTAGTCCTAAGCATCTTGCTTAGGAAGGCAAATGGTTATCAACACACAGAGCAATGAAGATCAACCCCAGTGATACTATATTGAATGGTTTAGTAGACCAATCAGGACCTGAAGGATAATATTATTCACTTATTATTGGCTATTATTGTCTAGCCAGGTTTACCTAAACTAGCCACTATCAGTCTACTCTTTGTGAAACACCCACAACCAATCAATCAATCACTTGGGGGGAAAAAAAGCCAACCCAAGCCACCTATATCTCTGGAGGTTTGGTCTTATCTTTTCAGTCTAGGCAGACTGGAAGCTATTGTGTGGGTCTTCCCATTTCCATTTCACATTAAAGCACGGGCTTAGGGTGATTACCCCCAAGATTTGCTTCTTCTTTGTTTTACCCCTTTGTTACCTTTCTGATACCTGTATTCACAAATATAGAGTTTGAGAGTTTAACCAGGTGGTGGCAGTGATGAACTGATGCTACCTATTTCTACAAATCCTGTTGATGTAACAATAATAATAAAGAATGTAGGCAAACAGGTTAGTCCTTCAGGGCTCAAGTTTTAAAGCTGTGCATAGGGATTTAGTATGATATTAATTGGAACTGCTTGGTCAAATCCCTCCACAGTGCTCTGACAGTTTATCCTGGGCTAGTGAGGGTTCAGCTCCAGTCCTAAACTTTGCATAAATTTTAGATAGGTTATAGCAAAGAAGATTGGAATATATTTTGAATATGTTATGGGTTTATAACAGTTACAGTGAAGGCTGCCCTTGTGCATTTCTCAGCGACTTCCCTGAAGGCTTGAAAACAGTTTCAAAAGAAAAATATTTCATCAAACATGTGAATGAGCAATTTACTGTATGTTCTGAGTATATTCTAAATCCATGTAGAATATTTTGTCATTATTTTGATTCCCAAAATTAATTTCTCAGGTGAGTTGGAGAATAATAACTCCATTTAAATAATAGATACCTGCAATACCTTGTCTTGCAACTAAAGCACAAATTGTGTAGTGAAAAAGACGGAGTTCTTCTGGACTTCCACATAATATATTACAGTCTCCTGAATTTAAATTGAATTTAAAATCTTTGGATTTATTTCTAATTATCAATAGCTCTGCTTCATTAAACACTGCAGTTCTGACTCTACAAGATGCTCATCATTCTTCACACATTAATGTTGCTTCCCCACCTTGACAAATCTTTCATAGGGCTGTGTACAGCAAATGAGAAACATCCACTTGCATGAAACCATGAATATTTGTTTGCAGAGACAGATATGAGATGTCCAGTCAGATGGGATCAGCACACAGCTCCCAGTAGGGCAGCTTGTGGGGCTGCTACCAGCTACCATTCCAGTTGCCAGTGATCTGGGGCAGCGTCCCGTATCCCTCTGAAGGTCTGTCCGTTTGGGGAACTGACACTGACACATTATTTTCATATAATTTAATATAAAGCATGTGAATAATATTTTTAGTCTTTATCTAGGAAGGCTAAATTGTAAAGTGTTCTTGTTGCTGCTGTCCTCAATGCAGCCTACTCATCTTCCCCAGCCAATGCCTCTGCCATGCTCTAGCATAAAAGACAGTTTGCAGTTCACTTGGAGCTGCATTCCTGTAGGAGTGACTGTCCTGTATTGGTGACAACCAGGCAGATGTTTCCTTCACAGCAGGAATTTCTAGAAAACCACATTCTTTAGGCAGGACTTGACAGGTAGAACTTGAAACATCAAGAAATCTCCCTCTGGAAAATGACAATTATTGGCAGCCATCTTTTTGTTTTAGTCTAGTTGGAATTATTTTCACTGAAATAAAGAAAAAGAAAACCAAACAGGGAAAAAAAAAAAAAGAAAAAAAGATAAGCTCCTGAATAAACAGCAACAAGCTTTATGAAGCTCTGGATTTGGACCCTGTTGTGCTGCATAGCTTTGCAGCTTTCCTCTTCTTCCTGGCCAGGCACACTAACATCTGTGGTTTTTTCTTTTTCTTTTTTTTTCTTTTTCTTCTTCTTCTTCTTCTTCTTTTTTTCTTTTTTCTTTTCTTTTTTTTTCCCCAGCAGGGCAGAACACTGACAGAAACAAAGTGCAGGATGACTTAAAAGATGAAATGCTCATCTTCCTTTCCGTCCCCTCATTTTGGTAGCAGTTAACAAACTTGTACTATAACCACTGTAATCAGAATGTAGTTACACAGTTCTGCTGATGCAGAATATTGCTGAACTTGGAGCCAAGAACTGATTTTTAAATCCCCGGAGACTTCAGTTATTGGATACAAACTCTGCTGACACCAAGACTGTCACTTTTTCTGTGGGTGGAAATGACAGAAGTGAAGGCTGATTCAGGTCCATGAGTGTGCTCAGAGTGGAGAGGCAGGGTGCCCATCCACCAGGGCTAGCAAGGACGCTTGTTTGCTTTACCAGCTCACCTTAAAATAAGTAAAAATGATGCAAGGAGGTTCTTTATGATGTTTCCACCATCTACCCTTTATTGTGTCCAGCCCTAAGCTGTGGTTTCAAAACCTGTGGTCCATTTCATTGAACACCTCTTTTATACAGATAAAACCTGTGATCTACACAGCAGGAGGAATAACACTGTAGATCCATAGTTTTAAGACAGGCAAGTTTTTCATGGAAAGGTAGTTTCTAGAAAGCGGGCGAGCCTTTAGGCACAGGCACTCAAAACACACCAGTTAAACTGAAGTATTAAGGACATTTTCTAAATACTCATTGCTGCCCCCCACATGAACTGCACCCCCCACAAATTAATTCGAGGCAGGACCACACCTTGCTGTCTGTGAGACATAAGAACCGGTGTCCCAAAGCCACCAAGAGGAGTTCTGTGGCTTTTACTGCTGGAGGGGGAAATGTGATCTCCTGACCCTTTCCAGAGATTCGGTAAAAATACCCAAAAGGCTGACTGGATCCACCTGTCTGTTTAGCACTTTACCCATTTTTCCACAGTGCTGTTAACTGAAATTAATTTACTTGAACAGCCTTTTACACAAACATGGCAGTAACAATTTCACAAAGACCAAATCATTGCATCCCTATGCCTTGATCAGGTTGACATGTGTCATTCACATGAAAACCCAAGGCAGATATGGCAGGGCGTGTTTGTGTATTTGCCTACTTAATGCCTTTTAAGCTGTCTTTTGCTAGTTATCTGGTTTAAATATCTGAATAAATGTAAATAAAACACTAAACCAAGTCAAAAGTGCAAAATTATTAATCAAGTTGAGCAAACAAATAAATCTTAGTCTGGTGGTTACCCACAGACACATTTCTAGGACTTGTGCAAATGAAGCCAAGGAGTTATACAAGTTCTGCTCCTTATCAACCAGGTTTATCTCAGTTTCTTGCTTACTCTTCATTAGCTCTCAGCAAAAGATGAAATTGGATTGTAAAGGATGCACTAGGCTCATTGTCTGCTTTGCTTTTAATTGCTAACACCGTTCATTAATCAAACAAAGGATACCGCTGGGGAGGGAGCAGGTTTGGGTCTACCTAGCTGACTGTGCTGATGTCAGGCAGTTTTCCCAACATGCCAGTCAAAGGCACTTCCCTGAATCTGCTGTAAGCTGTTGTGACAATCAGAGCACACAGTGACAGCTGGGGAGTCGGCAGCGCCGCATCCCGCTCGCAGGACGCGAGGCTCCCTCGCCCCTCCTAGGGAGCCAGGACACATGGCCAACGGAGCCTGGGAATGCCACAGCCTGCGCACTCCCACACCCTGCCAGGGTATGGGTTTCAATCGATACATCCTCCCTGTGGCACAGGGGGAAGGGCCAAAAAAAAAAGAAAAAAAAAAAAGAAAAAGAAACACAGGCAATTAGGAGTCAGAAGAGCAAGAAATAATTTATGCTATGACTTAATATGCACGATGAACAAAATTATCAGTTTTATGCATGATCTTTAGAAAAAAGGAAATCCCGCACACATAAAATATGCATTATTATTTAAGTTCAGTCATGTCATACCCCTCACAGCATATTTCAAGAACCTTTTAGAAAGACTACAGTTTCTTAAGGGTGTTCATAATTGTGAAACATTAGTATTGGGTGTCTTTGCACATAATAGCCACTACTGTTAATGGAGGGCGTGGAGCATTTGCAGTACCAAAAGACTCAAAGCGTGGCTGACCTCTGTCCTTTGCATGCTGGTACTAGGGATGGCCAGGGTTAGCACAGCCTGCTAATGAAAGACCTGCTCCACAAGTTCCTTCTTCCACCGGTCTTCCAGCATATCCCCAGCACTGCAGGAGCGGGGTTCACTACTAAAGGAATAGTGAAGATGGGTTACAAAATTATCCAAGTACTTTAATATGACCCTGCTGCTGATAGCAATCAGGGCCAGAAATTTGCTACAAGCTTCATGGCATTACTGCCTGTAGCTTACACTAGGGATGATGCTGAAACCAAACATCTCCAGGCTATTGACCATCTCCAAAGAGAACAAAAACATTTTAAACAAGATACGTGAACATTCCTACTCTAAAAGCCTGGCAAATATACTACTGTAATGTATTTGAGTATTAGCCAATGAGTTGTGTGGGATTTCTGCTCCCTCAGCTGCCTGGATTGCCATCTTAGAGACACATTCACCTGTGGATACTAATGAATTGTTAGGAAAGGTCATTTATTAATAATTCTTTGCTTGAAAACATATTGATCCATATATAACCCCTTTTGGGAATAGCGGGAGCAGTACCAAACTAGGATATTTTATTTTTCTTTAGGTATTCTACCTACTAGTTACTCTAGTGGGGGGAAAAACAGGGTTATTTCTTTATTTCATCAAATATATATTTCTGAAATGCAGAGAATAAACACCTGAAATTACTGCATTTTATGTTATAAAAGCTGAGCTCCATTCTGTGATCCATGATGGCAAGCATTCATTTTTTCTCTGTGAATACCTTTGTAGGACAGGATGGAAGAAATAAGTGCTTTCCTCACTCCTTTTCAATACAGCCTGGTATTCCAGAAAAGTCTGGAGGAAAGGGGTTCAACCTGCATGTCATAAGTGAACTATAAATTAAAATTTTTCAGCATCTAACTCTGAGATGCTTATAGGGACAGATTGTATAATCTTCTACCTCCTTGCTTCCATTTTAAATCAAGTTTAATCAGGAAAGAGAAGAAAATTTAATTTTCTATCAGTTTAACTCGCATTATATGACAGCCAAATCACTCCTTCGTCTGCCACTTTTTTCTAGCAGGAAAAAATCTGAAGGTTACTACTGTTGGAAGGGACGTGTCACTAGCAATCCATGTAACAATGATATGTACTTCATCTCTTCTCCAACGTATACTATTGGTATCGACCTGATAGCTGAGGCAGAGCCTGCTTTGTTAACATCCTTCTCATTTGCTGTGGCATTACTTTTCTGTCTTGAAGACTTGCCTGAAATAAAGAAAAAGAGAACATAGAAAATGAAGTTACAGTTTTATTTTCAGTTCATAATTTACAGGGACAAAATCAGATTTAGCATGCCAAAAGATTCGCACCTTAAATAGAGGATCTTAAACTCTGTTTACAGAGCTTCTCACATTCCACTGAGGTCTAGACACATTTTTAAATAGCTGTGTTCCTATGCAACACCTGGGAACGCTGGCTTTTCAAAGGGCAGCTGGAGGTCACTTGTTAGGTAGAAGAGTGAGTCCTGGCCTGGAGAACTGTGTTGGCAAGTGATACTTGTGTTTAGCAAAAAGACCTGCTATGGTAGCAGAGGGCTACCAGGGGTACCCTTTACAGTGTCATTCTTGCAACTTAGAGCAATGCCATTTGCTGGAACGGATGATCACCTTCTTTGGAAACTTGACAGCTGCAGGGGCTGTACCCATTTATCTGTCCCAAAAAGTCAGTTGCTTCTCTTGCAAGTGACTTTTCCATGAGATGTAACCTGCCCTAACCTGATGGGTGTTTCCTTTGCTTTTTTGCTTCCATCATGAGCTTTCAGGAAGCTGGGAACCTGGCCTGACAAGGTCAGATCTGATCAGGCTGCCTGATGCTCTCACACCACCTGAATACCTGCCCATGTAGTTTGTTGCCCATTCTCTGGAAAAGAGGGCACACCACACCGGGTGCCCTGTGCATGCTGATGCTGGGTTTCCCATGGGACACACCCTGGGAGGCCCCGAGCCGCAGCGGAGCAGCAGAGTGGAGGCAGATCCGAGAGAAGGAGGCGGGCTGAGGGCTCCCGCGTGGCCCCACAGCCCCTGGTGGGTCAGGTACTCCCCCAGGAGGGAGCAGACAGCTCTTGGCCCGTTTGCACAAAGCTGGAAGACTTCAAACTCTCGTCCTGTCACTGCAGTTAGGTCTGTATAATTTCTGTCTTACTTCTGCCTGCCAGCCTATCTCTGGCTGTCTTGGTGGTGCCTGTTGCCTTGTTACTGCTGTTGGCACTGGTGTTTTATTTCTTATCAGTGCTAGGAGCTGCCTGTTTTCTTTCTGGATTTATACAGATCTAAATCCTACATTTATCTTTCTTTTATCAGCAGCAAAGCTTGCAGATACTTCTGCCATCAACCTGCACTGAGTTTGGCTCCATATTCACTTATCCTCCATATTTAACTTATGTTTAACTTACATAGGTAAGTTAAGAAACAATATTGGGATATTTAACTTTTGAAGTTAAATTTCTCACAATAGAGCTAGGGCTTTTCTCAGTTTAATTTTCCCTTGCTTTTGACTTTGGGCAGGAGAAAAAAGATATATCATTAGTAGGATAATTAAGAAAAATCTGAATTTTTCAAAAGTATTATGATAAAAATGACATAATAAGGTATCAATGGCTCATGATATAATTTTATTTTAACTAGCCAAGACATAGCAGAAAAATACTAAAAGGATTGCTATACAAATGTATAAACACCGATTTAGGAAAAACATATTTTAAAAGTAACATTTATACCTTTAATGTTTTTCAATTTCAGTAAAAATTCTTTTCATTGTCACTCTGCTTTGAATCTTTGACATATACAGAGAGTTTGGAAGACTTTCTCTTGGTATCAGGGGAGGGTTTTTCTGCTAAACAGTTTGCAGAACAAGAAACCCTCCTTGGCAACTTCCCGAAGACAGATTGGATGTTGAAGGAAGCTTACATAAAGGAAAAGCAAGCACTGGCACAGTGACTGATAAATCTACTCCTGTTTCCTAAAAAATGCTGAGCTGAGGGAAAAGCCACCATGAGATCTGCAGTCCTCGGGAAGGAAAGAGTCCCAAATGTACAAGACCGTGTTCTTTCACCACCCCTACCCATGGGCTCCATAGTGCCTGTATGACAGCTGTTATTAATGACTCACCTTTAGCTCATTTCACTTCACTTTTCATAAACATTTGCCAGGTCTCTCAACTTTTTGTAGAAAAGAAATCTGTCTCCTGTTTCTGCAGTCTCTGCCACATGACAATGTTCCTGTTGTTTTCTACCACAGGTGTGACACCAGCAAGGAAACAATGACACATCCTGGCTTTGGTGTCAGTGCTTCAGCATCACCCATGTGACATCATCATGATGGGTACATATTTTCTGGAACCTGGGTCTGAATCAGCTAAACAAAATGTTTTAAAAAGATTGCATGGACCAAAGCCAGCTCCTTTTTTCCTGAGATGTGGGTCACTTGCAGAGTGGATCCTGACAGAAGCCTCCATCTATCAGATTGCAAACAGAGAAATCTCTCTCCGCTGGCAGATTCATAGTGAGGAGATATGCAAACATGCATTCTCTGTCCTCTTCTTCTGTTAATTGTTGGACAAGCATCCCAGAAATATCCCACTCTTCCACAGTGAGTCAAAGAGCCAAGTTTCTTCTTGTCCTACAAGAACTGGAGGAGAATTGTGTTTTAAAGTCCTGACTTGTAAATGGAACATCATGTTCCATTTCCTTTCAACTCTTTGTTGACTAAAGAATTCTTATTTATCATAGATAATTCTAATCTGAATTGCAGTTTTAATCTTTCAGACATCTTTATACTTTCTTTTAAAAAATGATCTGTTCCTCTTTAGTTAATGTGATTATTGGAGTATCCTTTATACTGCCTAATTTAGTTTTCCTTTAATGTATCTAGAAAAGAATTTGGAGTTTCAGCCTCCCTCAGGAGATCGAAGATTAACTGATTAACAGATAATGTCAGTAATGGAATTTTAAGTCCAGCCAGAGGCAACCCAGACAGGAAAATTTTGATATTTTTATTTGGTTTCATATTTTTTTAATCTTTGATTTTGTTTTTCTTCCTTCTTCTTAAGAAGGTTATCAATGAAGTGGCAACTGTTAAACTGTTCAAAGCACCATTGATGTGCTTAAAGAAGCACAACATTTGCAATAAATTCTGTGTATAAGGGAACAAGTGTCTGGAGTTCATCAGTACTTGGGTGTTCATATTTTACTGTTACTGTGTTACTGCCAAGATTAGCACACACACACATACAGGCTATGTCTGCTCTTGTCAGGACATGTCTATCCAAAGAGGCAGGATATATTAACTCCAGGAGAATTTCATGAGGAGGTGTCAAAACAGCTTTGGTATTGATTTACCTCTTGTTGACTTAGAGCAGAGACAGCATGAACTCATGGTGCTCTGCACCTAGGCAGGTAGATGTGTTTATAGACAGCCTGGTCATCAGCAGGGAACAAATGTAACTCTGTCATCACTAGACATATGAATCCTTTTATGAGTTTCAACACATTGTTAATAATCTGGACCATAAAAAAATCAATAGAAAGACATAATTATAAGAGCAGTCAATAAATAGTAATTTTATCCTATAATATCCATTATATTTGAGGTAGAAATATGTGGATTTCTAAATTATTTAATACTGCCCAATAAACTTAAATAGAGCTCAGTTTCACAGCTAACTTTATTAAAGCTCAGTACTGCACTAAAGCACTAATCTGAATGGGTAGAGGAGCTTCAACTTAATCATCTCACAACATTTACTGTGTTTTACCCCCATGCTCAGTTTAAGATGCTGCTGGTCTCGACAATGGCTAGTGATGGTAACAAATCAGTCCCTTACATAGTGCACAGCAGTCCCTATTCTGCACAGCAAAGGAACAGAATATGCCTCAAAGCTGATGCTTTACAGTGACCACATATCTGTCAGAGAGAGGTAAAGAGATGTGGAATGACCCACCTGAAATATGAACTCCTTATTGCGTTAATTTTTCCATTTAAAAACCTAGCTTTGATGGAAAGGCAGGAATGTTACACAATATGCTGCAACACAGGCACTGGTTGGAGGTGACAGTTTGCTGATCAGTTCCGTACAGCCAGCAGAATGCCCTGCTGTGGGTGTTAGCTGATGTGGGTATTAGTTGATTAGCTTGGTGATTGTGTCAATGTGACCAGATTCTGGGTCCAGGCTTCTCTTCTTTGTACCAGCCCAGCACTGCAAAGCCAGAGGGCAGCTGCCTTCAGTGCACCACTGCTGTAGCCTCTGGGCACAGGGGCTGGACTGTGGTTTTTGTTTCTCATGGGCAGACAGAGGCCGTCAGGAACAGGAAAATTGTGAGATGATCTTGAAGTGCGCGTCTGCCTTCCTGGAGGGCTGATTTAGCCAGTGACACATAGAGGTGTACTCAAAACAAAGAGAAGTTTTACACTAATCATCAATTGCTGGTCATTTGAACAAACAGATCGTAAAAGAACAAGAAAAAGATATGACATTTCTTCAACAACATTTTTTGGATTTTTTTTTTTTTTTTACAAACAAATAAAACTAATAGACACAATTGTGAGCTCATACGGTATTGACTTTTGTAAAAAAGGACACCTACCCTTAAGACAGAGCACAAAGTCATATCTGATAGCCAAATGCTAGTTCTGAATTATCAACATTTTTTTAAGGACTTGAGATATCAATACTTCCACAGTTACAACAAATAGCCTTATTTAAGTCTTCAAAGTGTCTTAAGAGACTGATTCAGCTAAAGGTCATAAGAATTGCACAGCTAAAATTTTGGAGCTGACTTTGAAAAGTCAGGTCAAGGGAGACCCATGATTGGGTCAAGGAAGAACAGTGCAGATAAAAGGAGAACTTACACTAAGCTGTTCCTTTTAAATGTCACTAGAAATTGGTTTTTTTACTCCCCCCGCCTTGTCTTCTTACCTTGTTTCATTCCCTTGTACACTTCTCCCTCTCAAATAGTAAACATCTTAAAAGTCCTGGCAAGAAAACTTGAGACAGATAAACTATCCATTAAAAGAAAATGGAATGCTTTGATTTTTGCCTAGAGGGGAGGAGGAATCGAGCTCTTTTCTGTATCAGAAAAAGGCTTTCAGGTGAAAAAGAGAATTAATAAGGATGCCTCTGGCTACCCAGCCTTGTCATTTCAGGTACCTTCCAACACTCAAGCATTTTGGTCCTCAGAAGTGAGGCAGTGAAGTTTTTCCTCAGAGAGAAGCCCCCAGTTTTCTGTCACAGTAAGTCGTCTGGCTAAAGTTATCAACAACAGCACAATTACCCCTTCTCTTGGGCCCCAGCTTTATTTTACAGGCATGCACTTAGGCTAGAAACAGTCCAACAGGTTCACACGATATCAATGGTGGTCGTTGTGTTCTTCTTGTAAATGTGAAAACCAATTACATGTAAACAAATAGGAAATGAAGTCCCAAGGTCTAGAGGGAAGAATGAAATCAGACTTTTTAAAAAAGTTTTCTGTGTTCTATGACAGGCTGAGGTGAAAAATTTTCCAGTCTATATCTGTGATTCACACCAGCTATATGTTTTTGGTTTTTTGGCTACAATAATTTTGTTGTGTCTAGTTTTTCCTATTTAGGATTAATTTGATTAATTTGTGCTACTGGTGGGAAAGTAGGAGTTGATGACAGAATATAAATATTTTTTACATTATATAGTATTTTAAAAATTAATTTATGTGATTGTGCATGTGTGCAAATATATATGTAAAACATTGAAAAGTTTTTCACAGGAGGAATGAAGACTAAAATAACTGTGATAAGCTCAATTTTCTAGCAATTAACTAGATTGCAATTGTCTGAAGATGACTTACATTTGTAAAAACAGTGAGTTGCAATCATCTGATTGTTCTCAGGTACTCTTCAGGGATTTTGTTTGGAATTCTTGGATCTTTTGTAGGTGGATATACGCTATATCCTGGAGCTTGAAAAAATATAAGCTGGAAAAGAGCCTGTTGGTTCACTGGCTGACCCAAGGGACAACCCAAGGGAAAATAAAAACATGCCTGTTTGACTCTTTCATCACAAGACTGTGGGTACTTCTTATCTTAAAGCCTGATTTGAAGCTCATTAACATCAAAGCTGGAGTAACCAGGCTTTGCATGACCAAATAATGATGCACCCTGAACAGGCAGAACTAGGGGGGGGCAGTTAATAATTTTTGTGGTGCAGAAAAGGGGGCTCCCCAAGGATCTGTTGTCAACACTGAGACAAGTGTGAGCTGCACTTGGAATGGCTGGAGTCTGAAATCAGGTGCTATTTATAAGCATTGCCTCATCAAAAAGAGCTTACAGGAGAGAAATTTAGTTTGTATATATTAAACAGTCAACAAGAAAAAGAAGAAAGGATGCTGTTCTGCAGGTCAAAATATTACTTATTACTCTAATAAGCACTTAACTCTTTTTGAGAGTGCAGCACAGGCAGACAAGGGATTTTTTTTTTTGCAGTGCTTTAAGTCATTCACTTGATTTGTTGCCATTTACTGCAGTTGTGTAATGGCTATAAAACTGGAAAAAACATAAAACATAAAAGAAAGGTGTTGAAGTCAGCCTTAAGGTACTAAATTCCTGACAGCAGCTTGTAAAGCAGTGGAGATTTAGGTGCTGTAAGATGACACTGGAGGTTGTGCTAGGTGCTGAAGTGATGAGTCTATGACAAACTGGAATTACGCAACTATGAAAAAAGGACCTGGGCATCTCCTGATCCCTGATCATTCCTGAGGGCACCAATACTTCACAGATGCTTTTCATTTGACATGAATGGTCTTCAGACATCTAAAACTCCTAGTTTGGGTATGCCCAGAGCTACACCTAAATTCAGCATATGGCCTGATCTGATAGGCATTTACAGAGCACTGCTGTCAGAGTCTGAAAGTATGAAAAGCCATACAAAATATAAATGGATTTTTTAAATATAAAAAGTAAAACAATGAACAAACAAATAAATAAATAAAGTCAGCGATGTTCTTTCACGTAACTTTTTCAGGTCTGTCATGTAGACATCAGGGAGCTGAGCTGTGCATCAAGAAAGGGCTCAGCATCACATATGTTTTGACACGCCTGCTACCTCCCACGTTCAGCAGTTGCATTCCAGTAAGGCAGACGTTGAGGAAGGAGAAGACCTCGGTTCAGCCGCTCTCCCGTAAACTGAAGAAACTCAGCATTTTCCTTTCATCTCTCAGGAAGATTTTCTACCCACCTGGCTAGAGGCCACCTAGTAACAAAATGCTTTGACTATTGGATCTAATCCACCACAGAGTAACCAACTTAAAATGCACGTCTGGGTTGCAAAGAATGAGCTTCTCTCTTAAAGTTGGTGTATTCAGATACATTTAGAGTAGTGCTTATTTTGTGCTCCCAAGAGTCCCTGCTCCATGGATTATTATGCCATGAAAAGCATGAGATTGGTTATTAGAGATTCAAGATAAAGTCTTATCTTCAAATATAGCTAAAATACATCTAAGGAATTATCAGAAACTGGCTGTACCATTTGAATGACTGGGAAAAAATGGGAATGATCAGTGATACTTAAAGGTAAGAAATTCAAAAGGGGAAATAAGAAATATTTTTCACAGCATAGGGGTTATGTTGCAGAATCTGTTGCCAGCCACAGAAGTTGGGATCAAAACTTGATTATCATAATGTTCTCAGAAGGGAGACAAAATCTTATATAGCCTAGAGGTCAGGCCAAGTTAGCTGAAGTCGTTCATTACTGGATTCCAGTACCTTAAAATACATTGTTTGCCACCATGAGAGTCGGGATGCTAGGCTAGGTAGGACTGTAATGCAGGGTTGTTGTGCCTCTACTCCATTAAAACTCTTTCTATTGCTATTATAATTCACTGCTGGACTATATATACTGTACATATTTATACATAGACATTTATACACATAAATGGAAGAGATTAGTTATATTGTGTCTTGATTTCAGGAAAAGCACAAGGCAGGTTGTGGTCAGATGCAAGGAATGAGGGGAGAGGGTTATAACCGGTGTGTTATATGGGTTAAGAAGGGTATAAACTCTCCCCTTCCTCCCAGTAGCACACTTGAATGTGGTTAGTAGTGAGTGTTTCACTGTTGTGAGCTGCTGTGCAACCTCGGCTTTAACTAATCCTCCCAAAGTCACTCCCATGGTTGCCTTCCTTTGTACTGCACAGGATCTCAAGGCAATGCTCTGATCCTGCACGGCCCCTGCCTGGTTAGGTCAAAAAAAGACTCGGGCAGAAACAGAGCTACAATGGTAACTCCTAGCAGACAATGGCCCTCTTTTTAAATGCAAGTAGATATGTCTTACGTTCCTTTGACTCAGCAGCGAGTGTCAAAGCTCATCCTCCCAAATGGAACTCTATCTCCTGTAGGCAGAGGTGAGATTTCAGAAGTTTTTCCATGATTCAGTCTCTCATTTTAGTCATTGAACATGGAATTAATTTCCCTCAGCCCTGCTTGCTGGATGTCTCTCATATTCCTCACCTGTGTCTGGTTTCTAAATTGATTTATATCACTATTTGCTGTTAAATGCCAATTCTTTATCAGCCTTGCCTTTTAGTACTCTTAAGGACATTATGTTATTGATATGAGTTATAATACACCAGAACTTCAGGACAGCTTCCTTTGGTAGGACCCTTTCCATCCACCATCAAATTTACTGCCAGTGTACATATACACACACATGTATAAGGAGCTAGTGCACAGAGCAGTGCTTACGATCCTATTCCATAGCCTACCATAAGCAGTGACAGCCTCTCCCGTGGCTTTTGTGGGCTGTGGGTTGAGTTTCAAGTGCCAGCAGCTACTCAAGTTACATATAAGTGTTGGAGTAGGGTCTTAAGCAATATGGATGTTGGTTATTGAGGCCAGAGTTAGGTCTCAGACTCCCTGCTGAACAACTGAGGTAGAAAAGTAAACTGAAGTAAAGGAGCAAACTTCTGCATAAAGGACATTGCAGTGGGAGAATGGAAGGGTGAAAGTGGAAGTGTGCACAGTGTTTTCACTATTAGAGACTGCTGCTTGGTTGTCCACATTGTTTGCTGGCAGTTTGTCATGCAGTATCGAGAAACAAATCTCTTTTCCATAGATTAAGCAAAAGCATGAACAATGCAATGCATCCATTAGCCCTGCTCATTGCATTCAGTTTACTAAATCCTTTAGGAAAACCTGCCTGACAATACCCAGTCTGTAATAACCACCCTCTTGAAATATTATATTTACTGCATAGCAATACGAGGACAACCATTTAATAATAAAACTATCCCAAGAATGATGGTCATTTTCAGCTGATATCTCTGAAGCCAATGACATTTTATCACCATTTTAATTTATGATTATGGAGTGGCCTAAGAAACTAAACATAATTCATGATCTGGGTGAGAAGGATTACTACAAATATATCACATTACTCTCTATCACCTATGGTCTTACTAGTGCTCATAATATGTCATTTATTTTCAAAGCACAAAGTCCTACCTATCCTTAAGTACTGTCATGGTTCAGGTAAAAGCCAGAAGATCCTAGAAATGCTGAATTAAGTCAAACATAACAGGATGACCTCAGTGGCATCTCAGATGATTCAGTGTTACAGCAAAGATAAGTAAAGAATATTTTGTATAACAACATTAGAACATGGAATAAAACAATGAATCACATCCTGGGGAGATGAGCTCACACATTAGAGAGGGTCTTTGTTACTACTTTTTCTTTTAAATTAATACCTGCTTCCTTTGGCTTTTGCAGTGACGTTTATGGCACTTGGAAATCTTTACCCATACACATCAATAAACTGTTTAGGTTCAGACAATGGAAGCAATAGGTAGAGAATGGAGTGGAGCAGTTCCAGAGCCAGCAAGGCTCAGAGAGTGGAGATTAGTGAATCTAAGTTACTCATCCTGGCTGAAGTAAATCAGCCCAGATGAAGAGATTCTTACTGAATTGAAGAGGGCAGCATGCAATGGTACAACCAGCAGGGAGCAATTTTAAGCCTCTATCCTGCCAGCTGTTTTACATGGGTGGTCCCTAAGCATGCCTGGTATGTAATTAACCTGAATCCCTGGGTAGCATCTGTGGCACACACACTGGTGTTGCAAGCTACCATTTCATCCTCGCTTCCCTGCAGGTCTGACAAATGATTGTTGTGTTGCAATTACAGTGGACTGAAACCAGCCCTACGTTTTCCTGCCTCCCTTTAAAAATAAGGAACACTCTTTTCCATTAGCTGCCAATTAAAACAAAATTTGCTTCAGAATAAAAAAAAAAAAAAAATCAGCTCCAGCTGTAAAACAGTTGCCTCTATCCCTGAAAGGAAATGTCTAGAGAGGAAGGAGCACAGCTTTTCACCCTCTGATGCTTGTTAAGTAGAAAAAAATTTCATCACATTCTTAGAAACCTATTAGGTCTTTGATCTGGCAGATTTCTTAACTGATGATCAGTTTTCCTATTTAACCAGTGTTACTGTGCTCAGGTGCTTCTAGTTAAATGGTTAACCAGACCAGGATGTCAGTCTTGCCACACTGCAGACACTTGGTTGTGCCCCATGTCCCAGTGACTGCAGTCAGCAGCCAACGGGCATCAGAGTCCATTGACTCGGGACTGAGCAGCACCTAACGTTATGCAAAGATGATTGCTTGCAAAACACCCCAAGCCCCTTACCTTTCAAGCTGAGGCAGATTTGCTAAGTCAGGAGGTTATTTTAGTGGTCATTAGCTGCAATAAGCTGCTGTCTTGAGCATGCAGCATGCTGTATATACCGTGCAATGCAAATATCCTGTAAAATGTTGACTTTATTATGTTATGGTTCCACTGGTGGTATTACCATTATAACTACATTTGCCATCTTCTCTTAATTTGAAAAGAATCTGTTTCTCATGATGACAGATTGGTTGGCATCATGAAAGTGTTTGATATCATAAAATCCTGTGACTTGTGAAATGATATGATTTAACCTACAGTTACCTATGCCAATTTGTGAGGTCTGATTGACAACAGACACTTGTGCAAATAGTGAGATACTTCTAATTAAAAACAGCAGAACAGTGACAGTGGGCACTATCCTATCACTTTCAACTGTTTTGACTTGATCCTCTTAACACCTGACTTACTGGGAAAGTTGTTCCTTTGTCAGGGAAGACCCACGAGGCATATCATATTGGAAAACTCTTTTTTTCCAAAACACATTCACAAGAGTGGAATTAATGTGTCTTGGTTGTACAGCGTGGGATAATGGGATTTTCTTGCTGAGAATTTGGGAGAAGTGTTCCTGGAAGACTGCACTAGTATGCAGGGAAGAGTTCAGCTGAGCAGACTAAGGCTTGTTGTCTAGGAATGTTATGTATAACGTTGGCTTAAACCTTTTTTGGCTCATAGAGACAATTTCCAGATGCTGGGCCAGAAATTTTTTTTACTACTCCAAAATGGGAGAAGGAGGAATCCACCTATCTGCATCCCAATGATTGTAAGCACTAAGCAAGAGAGATCAGCCCTTTGGACCTTCCCAAATATTCTCAGGGACTCAGCCATGTGCTTTGGCTCAGGAAGAGCAGGGACTGTTTGCCCATGGCCTGAAAGACTTATTCCTGGCTGAAGCTGAAGTGCTATGGCAGCTGCATGGGAGAGAAACAAACTCCACTGCAAAGCATGAGCTTTTCTATGCTGCTTTTACTCGCCCTTTCCAAACGATGAGGGTTTGCCAGCAATTATGTGCATATATTTGTAATTTTCTGGCCAGCACATGGGTCTACAGTCTATGGCATGTGTCCTACATGCTGCTGCCTGACGTTGACTGAGGTCACAGCTTTCCCACTGGGGGCCCGTGCCGCAGCAGGCATGCAGAGTGCCTGCCTGCACCTACAGTCCTGGCTCCAGGGAAGGCAAGTGATACCACAGCACAGAGCTTTCTCCAGTGACTGACTCTTCTTAGAGAGGGTGGTGGGGTATCTCTGTGGGGGTGACAGTGTAGAGTCAGGGGGCTGGAGTTTGCTTCAAATGAGTTCACTGCGGTAGTGGCGACAGCTTTATGTGACATTTCTCTCCTGGGTAAATTATGCAGCTGTCTGCAATATATATGTACTCTGTAGAACTAGGGCTGTCTGTTTGCCCTGTTTTCTCTCATTAATATTCTTTCTGCAATAATTCCTCCCTTTCCCACCTTTAAATTATATATTCTTTTGGGTTTTTTGGTTTGGTTTTTTCCTTTATTTTTTTTTTTCCTGAAAGAAGAAGCATTTTGTCCAATTTTGTACTGCTAGAAATGGAACAGGTTTCATTGTCCCACACCTGTTCTTTTTCTCTTCATCTCCCAGGATTTTCAATTCATACTTTAACAAAGATTCATGTCTTCTGAGAAAGAGATGACTGGCATGTGAGTTTTTCTCCCCTGTTATCTCTTCAGTATTTTGGGGTGGGGAAGAGAGTGCTCCTATAAAGTAAGCATATTCCATTATGGCTGGTTTAAATGGATTTCTGTTTCCTAATAGTTTAAGAAGTAGAATAAAAATTTTAATAATCTTTGTCTGGTTTTTATTACAATATCTTTTTGGGTTTTTTTTAAGAAACTGTGGAAATACTCTATTTTAAGTCACATCTCTAATGAAAGAGAAAATATCAAGAACAAGCTTTTGTACTTTTGTAGAATCTGTACATCAAACCAAAATCTTCATGGCTCTTTTTTTATAATAAGGTGGAGATTGTTTGTTGCCTTTTCCCTCCTGCCATAGCCATTTGCTGTTATAATGTGACAATTTCCATGACTGTTTCGCATGTTGATTTAGTTGAGAATGACTGTTGCTCTCTTGGATGCTGTCCGCATAATTAATGTCTCCTATCTGTCTCTAGCAGAAGGAAGAAAATCTTTCCTATCTCTGATGGAAATGGTTGAGAGGCCCTCTGGGGCCAATTAGATCACCAAATGGCAGTGGCATCCTGGAAGAAACCACCATGGTGCATTTTCGTAATTCTTTTCAGCTAAGCAGATTGGAGGATAGGAGGGAGGGAGAGGGAAGGGAAACGTTGGGGTCCCTTATTAGAGCAATAACTGGCAAATAGACCACATCTTACTTCCCAGTTGAATGTGCTGACATGACACCTCTCATTTTTTCAACCTCATTTCTTTCTGGCTAAATAAATTCATTTCATCAGCATTTTGAAAGCACAACGTCTTGATGACAGTCTGAATACATACCATTTAATTCTAGCATTTCTTGCATCTCTTGACAGCAAGCAGACAGAAAATATTGCTTGAGATAAATGGCATTTCTGTCCAGTTCAAGCTGTAGTGCTTTTTAATCAGAACATTTGAGACAGCATCAAGAGCTGTAGTCAAATTGTTTAGGGTTTTCTTTTCTCATTGAAAAATTTAATAGCATGTAAGAGTCTGATGCTTTTTATAGCATTACTGTAATTCCTGGTTTTAGTGATAAGACATTTAGTAGAATTATCAGCTATTGCAACAAAGCCCTAAAATTCAGAACCACTTAAAATTTTAAGTTGTATCCTGAAACCATGTGTACAGTATAGTGGTAATCTTTAAGTGCAATAAGTTTGTAAGCGATACGCGTGTCATGCTGTTAAAATGAACGTCTGTGTTGCCTTGACATTTATAAATGCTAAAACCTTTACCTTGTTATTCAATTCACAGCAGGAGATGATATTTAAAATGGTAACCTTCTCATGCTTATAGATTATTGCTTAATTTTATTAGTCTTCTTTTTATAAAAAGAAGTCACAGTCATCATAATTTCCCCAGAGTCAAGGAGCACAATTGTAAGTTGATGTACGGTTGTAAGTTATGAGAGCTAACATAAGAAAAACTAAGCTTAGGAACACATATCTCTGATGCTGTTCTTAAATATCAGCTTAGGAAATGTGTCAATAGATAAGAAAGTTGATGTTTCATTTTATGGGTGATACCAGTCTTGTAAGTAAAAATCGTTTGGTAAATCTTATATTAATTCCTCTTAAATGACACAAAGGAGCAAGCTGTAGCTTTTGCAAGATTTTTTCAAGATAGGTAGGTCAAATATGACTCTTCATGTAGCAACTTCACATGCTGGAGACCAGATTGCCTTTGTATATGAAGTGCTGCCCCTCACACACATGCTGTGCTCATGTGTGCTCATCATACAAGCAAGTGTTTTACTGAGAGTGAACTGTACTCCACAGTCTACTGCGACAACACAGGACATCCCTCACCTGAGGGGACCTGGGCTCAGTGGAAGACCCCAAGCAGTCTCTGTGTATGTATCAGCACTGAAGTCATCGATGAAGCTCGAATCCAGAGTAAAAAGATGAATATATGATAGGCCTTGTATGCTCAGGAGATAAAAATTTGTGGGGACCTTAGCAAGGTAAGGAGGTCGCTTTCTCTTGTAGCTTCATCCTCACTCCATTTCCTACCTGTGAAGCTCAGGTGTCTGCCTGTCCATTTGCAAATCTTGGCGGGTTGCAAATCCGGTGTGGTGCTGCTTCTTTGCCCACTCTTGTGGCTCTCTATCACTCACTTTCAGGAGAGCACAGTTAGTCAATTCCAGAGATTTTCCTAGACAAAGGGTCAAATTTGGCAGAACTTTCCTGTAATGGGAAAATGCTGCATCTTACAGAAGTAAAACGATATTGTGGTTAATTGTCAAGACTATAAATACTGAATAAAGGGATTGTGTACATGATTGTCATGCCTCAGTGTGGGGGAGCCTGAGGGTTGCCTGGACTGAGGAACCAGCAGGAAGGTGACAGCTCCTTTCTTGCTGAGACTTCTGAGAGATGGCTGCATGTTCCCAGCTCCCATCCCTGCACAAAGCCACACTGACCAGGCTGTTCATGGACGGGTCAGGGCTGCTGGATGCACAGCAGAGTGTAATCACAGCTGTATAAATTTTATTCCAGGCTAGGATGTCAAATAAGACAGGCTCTGCAAGTTAAGACAATCTCTGCAAGTTTCAACATTTACAACTGTCTGCTGACAGGAATTAAAAAGTTGAGAGAAGTGAAAGCTCAAAGAAAAATCTTAAAAGTATTCTTGGACACAGCTGCAGCTTTTAGGGGTTGTGGGGCCTTGTCAATCCTCAGTAAAATCTCTTTTCCTCTTGCACTGAATACAAGCAACACATTCTGTCCAGTGGGTGCTGTGCTGTGTCTTTAACATCCTCAGTGGGAATTCCACTGGATATCCCTAAAGCTGCAGGGACATACTTGTAGCAATTCTGCCTACACAGCACACAGTAGGAAGCTGGATTGTCCTGACACCCCGGTTGTCCCGACATTTCATTTGTGAGATGAATGGCGAGGCTTCATGACATGAGTTTGTAGTTTTGCACTCCATTTGTGTTGAATTTGAATGAAATAGGTGTGAGGTTTTTTCACTGCAACACATGTTACAGAGCTCTGTACATTCATCACCTGCACAGTCACCTCCAGTGGGTTTTTGCTGGTGCCTGGCAGCTTGGGCTGCTATCGCAGCAAATAGTAAATTGGTCATATTGGAGAAAATTACAAGATCAATCACAAGGGAACATCCTTTTTTCCCCTGTTTTTCAGAAGTCATCAGCTACAGATTATTATCTTGTTGGCATTATCTATAAAATTAATAACTTATACTGCTCTTGTTTTGCAAGAGATTGTTCTCTCAGATCTCCGTTGTGTTATGCACGTACGCACAAAACCACACTCCTACAACAGAATTCTCAGTTTGGATCTCCCCAAAGGCAAAAATGTATTAGATTCACCATTGCTTGGATAATTTGCTGTTGATATAGACCCTAAGAATAATCACCTTCAAAATTCTAGTCTGTTTCAGAAGAAAAGCTTTTTTTCCATGTTGGCTGCTCTTGAAATAGAAATGTCACTGAAACAGTTAATACTGGTATGAATTTTTCCAGTGTAATAGTTTTGGGGTCACTTAAAAATCACTGGAAATATAACCTCTTGCACTTCCTGTAAAACACTGAACTCCGGATGATAATCAAGACCTCTAGAAAATTGTGGGCTGCATAAAAATTGCAGATTTTGCAATTTTCTGACCGCTGTGTAATTTTCTGGCACATTTAAATGTGTGTTTGGTTCAGTGCCAGGCTCCTTCCTCCCCCAGACACCCTAAAATTAACTAGGAGCTTTGGGAATTTCATCTGTCAAACTGAGACAGAAGTGTCCAATCAGCCTGGAGGAAGCATGGCTGAGCAGTGCTGACCCAAAGCCCTTCTCGAAGAAGGAAGGAAGGGAAAAAGACAGATGAGCAACAGTGTAGCAGAGAAAAGAGAGGGAGGACAACGTCAGAAGGGAAGAAAGAAAAGCTCTGGAGAAAGGGTGAAAAGGCAAACTTGTAAGAGAAAGAAAGCAGTAGAAACATTTGGAACAATAGCTTGTTGTTCTCTTACAAAGCCGTGGGCTTTTTGTTGAGACTTCATTTGGGGATTGAGAGTGGGATGATTTTTATGCTAAAAACTTCTGGAGCAGAGTCTAGACTCTCTCTGGCTGGGTTAAGGAAGTGCTGAGGTCCTTCAGAAGCATATGAAATACTGAATTTTCAAGGTGAATGTTCAGGCCACAGTGAATTTACAGCTGAACTTTGCACAACTGATGAAAGCTGGTAGATGACAGGTGGATTAGGGAACAGACTGATGGCAAAATGGGAAGAGAAGTTGGAGTATCCAATGCCAGTGCCACACCGTTATCACCACACGACCTGCACTACACCATTCATTGTTTTTCTATAACTTTCTTACTGTCTTCTAAGACCTTTAGGTGTTGTGAAGCAGCGAAAAATGTTTTAGACAGTCTGCATTTGTCCCAGACATCTACCCAGATTACCCTCGTTTGCTATGCCATCATTCTTAGCAACTGTGCCTCGCTGAGAAATAAAAAATTGTCTGTCCTTGAAGCTCAATGCAGCTCACACTGGTGAAAGAGCACCTCACAGGACTCACTGCTGTGACAAATCAGCACCAGCAGTACAAAGCTCACGGGCTTCAGAAGCAGCTTTTTGAAAGTATTGCGAAAGAGGGAAGTATTTTAAATAGGGAAGCAAAAGGGTTGAAAGAAATGACCAGGAGTTTATCAGAACGGAAGAAATTACAGACTCCAGGCATACTACCTGACTCTGTATGTAGCCTTTGGCCTTGGGACTGGGTCCTTTGACCAGGACCACTGTCAGTTTTGTTGTTATATCAATGTAGTAGCTTTGCACTTACTATCTGGGCGCTAGACAATTAATTTCAGAGTAGAGTCACACTTTTGTCAGGTTGAGAAATCACAACCAGCTTTTCAAAAAGAATACTTTAGAATTACAGGTGAAAGTGATTTTGAGTGTGTTCCAAAACCTGACTAATTTCTAGTTTAAGTCAAGGTTAGTAGGTTCAAAAAAACATGAAAGATTTTCTCTAATATACCGTGGGATGTGTGCATAAGTCCTCAGTTCTCCAGGAATATCTACTATTTTTGTTAGATCTAATTTACTCTAAAAGCATGATTAAAAGCTCTACACCAAATACATCACATGCTCATTTTATTCCTACAAGCAAATAAAATGCTTCAGCTTTTCTGGGTATTATGCACTCACTGATATTATAAAACTTTCTGACCTCAATGATGGCATGAACAGTTGTTCTAAATTGCCTCACAACAAACAAACAAACAAACAAAAACAAACAGAAAAACCCCCGCAGCCAAAACCAAAGCTAAAACCAAAACTAAAACTGACCGACTCCCCCTTCTGAATTAAAAAGAAACCTAAAAGAAATTCAAACAGTTTGAGATCATAAAAAATAGACTAACCCATATGTTAGAAATAACTTGCAAGCTTCAAATCCTTCAAGATTCAGAAATTCAAGTATTCAAGGTTTCATATACTGAAGTGATCTGAACACTCTCAAATTTGGAAATCTCATGAGGACAAGACCTCATGAGATACTCTGTTATTATGTTTTCCAGTTTGGTTAGACATATGGCACACCATGAACAGCTCTCCTTCCAGTGTTTGGTTTCTGTTACTCAGCCATGAAATACATAGTGAAATGATACTTTCTCCAAACTACAATGCTTAAAAAATGTTTTATTCTAATTCCAGTCATGATTTGAGGTCTGATCTGATTTTATTTTCCATGTGGAACAACTAATGAGCTGTAGCACGGAATGTACATCCAATAACCCAAGCAATATCTGTCATTGAAAGTCACTGATGTTACACACTTGCAGAAGTGGAGGATTTGTTCCTATGCAGAACCATTCCTTTATCTTTCTTTGAAATGTCTTACTTGTAACTGTTGTTTTTAACCCAAATAGTCAAGGATCAACAGTGTGCCTCAGGCTACTTGCCTCCTTCTTTCCATCCATAAGTTTCAAGTGGCTGAGTGATTTCCAAAAATGAAGCAAGGAAAAGAGCAATTGACCCATTGAGGTCAGTGAAGATACAATATTCTACACCTTGCTTTGCTTTATGGCAGCATTAGTATATTAGCTACATTTAATAAAGACAACATGCACTTGCAGCAAAGTCAATTAAGTCCATGCAAAAAATGGCATCTTTGACACCCATACAACATTCACATCCCTTGCTTATTTTTATGTCCATGCTTCGAAGCATTGTATTAATATAGCTTCTCAATATAAAGATTGTAAGAATTTCTCAACGCGGACACAACTATGTGTGTGTCCTTTATCCTGGTCTCAAAAATATTACACAAATAATTTGTAAACCATTTTTTTAAAAAAAAATAGATGAGCCCAAGGCAGGCCTCTAATATGGGAAATTTCATCTTGTTATTAAAATTTAAAAAACATTATGAGCACTTGGAACACAGTTTTTTAACGGACAGTGTTGAACAATCGTGACTATACTTACAGATGTTGTTACAGTGGGTAATGCCAGAATATGTATGGAAAAACCTACACAACATCTAATTTTAATGCTTTCATAGCAAAAACGATCAAACATTTCCTAGTTAATAATGATTATTTCACTTATGCATATTGAGTAAGGTAAGGTCTCTCATACCACACCAGACAGTGAAAATATTTCAGAAATCTTTTCATAAAAGTACATTTTCTGTTTCTAAATAAATACTTTATTTTTCCTAAAATATATTTTTATGAAAATAATAGAAGATTAAAAATAAAAATACCCTTGGGTATTTCCTTTCGTGTAAACTTGCAGTTCAATTTTACTAGAAGGGGTTTCTAGCAGCACCGCCTGTTCTTGGCCTCACCTTGAGAAGCTGACAGATTCTCACTTGCTAAATGTTCTTGGAGGTCTCTCAGTTTGTTAGTGCATTACGTGACTTCACAGGTCTAGTTTTTGCAGTGGCTACAGACATCATCATGGCTGTAAATCCCATGTCATGCTTAAATACTTAGAGAGTATCCATGAACTGCTGAACTTGTGATTACAGCTTCCTCCTTCACCCAGAGATTGTCTATGAGAAACCTTATATTTGGTCTTTCTATGATAGAATAGTGGAAAGCAACACACAAAGGCTCTGTTTCAAAGACCTTCCTAAGCAGAGGAATCCTCTTCTCTCCCATATGGCATCTCCAAGCACGTTTTCCTGGAGTTAGTTTAAAACTATACTCTGAGGAATCCCTGCACTAGTGGAAACTCTGCACAACCCTCCATGGTCTGCATCTGTGAGATGTATGTTTCTATGATATGTAAATATATTTTATTCCAAAGGACTAAAAAGAGGCTTGGAACCATTTATTTGGGCTGCCTGGGAGCAGATGAAGAGAAAATTCCTAGTGGGAATAGCATGGGAATGGTCTGGTGGAGGAGCTTTGGATGAGTGGTGCCACTTTATTATGAGCTATAGGTAAAAAAGGGACATGCTGGAGTCTCCGCAAGGTTTAATTATATAAAACATGGAGGATGTGAGAGAGATTTCTACACCTTGTCCCTCAGTGCATCTACCTTCAAGGATCAGTTTGTCTGTAAGAGGGTGACATACTCTTTAACAGAGAAGAAAGTAAGACATAAACTAAGTGTAATTTGGGTGCAGTCCTACAAAGTATTCACATAAACACATATAGAGAGGTAAGACTTTCAAAGTCTTCTGTCTCACTTAGCTCACTTCCTTCCTCCTTTGAGAGCAGAACCCACGTTTGCAGAGGTTCAGGAAGATCTAGAGAATGTCCACAACGAATGCTCATTTTCAGTTACATTTAAATAGAAAGAAGACTTATGTAACAGACAGCAGGATATAGTTGCAAGGCATCTTTCCCCCTAGTCTCATATGAATACAGGTGCACAGAATCATGCATAATAATTCTATATTTATTACAGAAGCTGGATACCTTGCTTTTTCAATGTACTTTCTGAAACATCTCTGCTTTGCTTTCAATGCCTTTACAAAGTGTGTGACTATTGTAAATAGAAAAGCTAAGCAAAAGTTTGAAACCCAGGAAACTAAAACAAAACTAGATGAAACAGACATATAATCTTGTTTTATGGACTAATATCTATCCAGTTTTCCTGAGGCCCATACGCTGGAAGCTTTTCTGCTTTAAAGTTCTCATAATTTTTTTCCTTTATCCTGGTCCCCAATACACTTTTCCCAAAAGAGCTGAGAGAACTTACATTTTCTGCCTTACATTAAATTCCATATGGTCTTCCCCATTGTTATACAAACTGTAAGCCAGTAATGTACCGAATTAGAGACTACTTTTTCCTGGCAGAGCAGACAATATAGAGTTCAGCATGAAATTAGCACACATTCTTTGATTAAATAACTAGATAAGGCTAACTTGTGGCTCCCCAATCTTCTTACTGCCTCCTAAAACTTAAAATGAACTGAAATGGTCATTCTGGAGTAATATCTTTCAACAATGAGAATAAGAAGAAAAAGGGAATATTCATAAATAAAAATTTCTCTCTTTCTTTCTTTCTTTCTTTCTTTCTTTCTTTCTTTCTTTCTTTCTTTCTTTCTTTCATTCTTTCCTTCTTTCTCAATAGTGCAGTCATATTTCGGTCACTGTTGTGGTTAACATCAGCGGCTGTGATGGGGACATTCAAATGAAACTCAGGGGAAAAGTAAACATAGATAAAATTGCTATGCATTACTTTGTGATGCAGAGCTATACATCATTCATGATATCTTTATAATGCAATATTATTTGGATGTTTCAGTCTGGAAAGGAGCCCAAGTGTTTCCAGGCACACTAAGAGCACATGAAATTATGATCGGGGACCATACTTAAACCGCCTACTCTAAATGCCTAATTTAGGCATTGCTACTAATATAGTGTTTAAATTTAAGAGTGAGATGAGTGATCCAGGCCTGCCAGATCTTGCCTCCACTACAGCTGGTGGAAAAGAAGTAGCTGTGACTCCTAATTTGAGCACTGGAGGTGGGATTCATCTCACCTAACTTCTCACACAGGAAAAATAGTTGTTTAAATCTGAGCTGGCAGCCCTTCTTTCAGTGGAGAGATGGAGACACCTCCACAGTATCTCTCCTGCTGTCACCTGTTTCAGAAAGGAGTGAATTTTTCTCTCTAGCAGTCCTTTTTCTGTTTTGATAAGCTTAGACTTAGGCAAGTCACTTCTGCATCCATGACCTGAGATGACCACACTTTTGGTGGTCAGTGTAAGCAGGAAGGCATGGCCACACCTCACCACCAGCTCCACAGGTGCTGAGTCAGTGCCTGGGAGCTGCAGGGTCTGGTCTGCAGGGGTCAGGGAGCCAGGAACTGGGCTGAGATAAAAATGAGACGAAAACAAAACTTCGTGAACAGATGCATGAATTTTAAATGACAATTTTAACCCAGTCATTCATATTTTTCTCTTAAGGAAAATTTTCTGTATTAATAGAATAATTCCTCTGGAAGTCCTGCCGCTTTTGCCAAGTATTAGGAAAACTCCTGCCTACGTGAATCATTTGTGACCTTGTCATCAACTTATACCAGGAGATTAAAGTGCAGGGATGTGAGAAGTCTGCCAAAGCTAACAAACGTTCCCTGGAAATGTTATGATGAAGGTGCATTCTGAATAAATAACATTGTCTGCTTGGGACATGTCCAGCCTTGGGCCAGCATCTGGGCTCTGCCCCACCTCTGCTCCCAGACAGCACTGCTTGGCTACAAATGAGCAAGGACATGATACCAGATTCTCTTTTCCTACAAATCTAACTGTATTTAGATGTCTGTGGTGAATAGACTGATCAAGCAATTTTCCTACATTCCCAAGTGATTTTTGAACTCACGCAAAGTTTCTGGAAGACGAAATTTTAGGGGGAATCAAATAATTGTGTATTCTTCCTGACACAGGCTTGTGATTTCATGGAAAATGTAAGCAGGCAAGTCCTGAGTGTCAATTTCTTCCTCCAAAATCTACCACAAATTTCATCTCACATGGGCTTTCTTTGCTCTTGCTGATTCCCAGAGTTTAGGTTCTACTTTGAACAAACCAGTTCATGTATTACAGCTTGCTGGAGCCCACAGGTTTTGCATCTAATTGTATCAGCCATATGTAAACAAGAAACTTAATGAATAATAACAAATTCAATAAAAATGTAAACAATGTGTAAACAGTAAACTGGAGCCAAATAAATCAGCAGGAAAGAAAAAGAACATCAAAGCAGAAAAGAGCAATATCAAAAACCCATGAATCCCAAATTACCTTGATGTCTACTGCGTTTGTACTTTAGTGTTCACTTGAATTAGCTTTTGAATTCCTGGAAAGAGAGAGTGGAAGGAGTATGTCATCTTGGGGAAGAATTCTACATCATTTTCCATGCTATGAATGAGCTTTCCTCCAAGCTGCTGAAATAAAATCTCACAATTACTTAATAATAAGAAAGAATAAAAAGATAATTAAGAAGGAGGATGTTGAGGACCTCATTTTATGAATCACATTTTTGATATCTGGCATGTCTGTTTTATTGTTCTTCCAAGTATTTTGATGGCCAATGAGATAATGGCTTGTCATTTCAGAGACTTTACAATTGTATTCCTATTTCCAGCTTTAACACTCTCCTTAATCAGATGTTTTCTTTAGGCTGGTGAATATTCCCTTTCTCATTTGAGAGTAAAATTTTGCCTGGAAAAATAAAAGCATTTATTTTATTACTCTATGGAAATGATGGATTGAAAATTTTACAGCTAAGAGACTCTCGAATATGTTGCTTTTATAAACTTGTATTCTATAATTTTCTAATAGGTTTTTTTATAACATATGTGTGGATATTTAAAAAGTGCTAACACTGTTAGGCACCTTAGTGTATTATACTTGCGTACATTCAATCCTTCACTAAAATTACAAATGAAAAGTCTAGCTATAACAATTTACAATTTAATTGACTTCAGTTGACCTGTTTTTCTGACAGGGTACAAACAAATGTACTGTCTGTAAAGCCCTCCATCCCTGAGGAACTACGGTAGTCACTTAAAATCTGGATCCTTCATTAGCAGATTTTGAGTAAAATTCTTACTTTGCTCTGTGTGATACCACTGATAGCATTTTATGCTGAGGCAGCTTCTGAAAACATTTTTTGATTAGCTATAGATGTCATTTTCTCCTGTTGCAAATGTATGGGTGGCAGTGATTTAAATGAAATCTGAAGGCTCGGTCTGGTCCTGTCTCATCGCTAAAGCTGTCATTTACATGTACAATGGAGAAACCATGCTCTCCAGATGCAGCATGATTGTGAATTGCTCTGAATTTGCCTCCTGGTGAAAGTAAAGAAACTTATGACAGCTGCAGTTCCTTGATCCCAGTCTCTAACCATAAGGTAACAACTTCTAACCTTGGAAATGCAACAGCATTTTTCAAGCTAAAAAACTATGTAGAGCCTCATTAAACTTTGGGAAGCTCAATACAAGCACAGCTGACAGCTCTGATGTCTGCACATTCTGAAGACAGTGTGTAGAATGTCCCTTTTCTGAAACATAATGTGTTGTAAATCAGAATAATAAAAAAACAGCCTGATGTCTGAAATTAGTTCATATTGATGGCACTGAACATCCACTAGAAGAGGTAGAAGAGGTAACCAGTAGATGCAGTAGTTTGTGCAGCAGTTTCTGGTTTCTGCTCCTAGACCTTTCAGAAATTTTTCCTAAGAACTTTTTGAGGAACTTTGGGGTGACTGCTTGTGCCGGTTTGGCTGAAATCTAGCAATATATCCTCTGAGAGAAAACCAGGTTACAACCACCCTTCCCCCCACCAGGTTCAGGAAAAAGGGAANACCACTGCGAAAGAGTTGCAACAGTGAGCTGAGCTGGCTAGCAAGCTCTAGTCACTTCTATCCAGCTCTGACAGATGTTCCTGATCAAAAGGTGCTTTTCTATTTGCTGCTAATTCCTGATTTTGAAGAGCCAGGAGGTGCTAGGGAAAGTCCTCTGTAACTGTCTATGTAGAAATTGGCATGGAAGGATGGGGGAAGCTCTGCTGTACACAGTGCATGGGTGTGCTGACAGTGATGAAGGTGAAGTGCTACAGAGCATGGTCCCCACTGACTGCTGGAATTCTTCCTGGTGTGCCAGAGTTGAACTCAAACTGAGCTCCTGAGACAGGATGCAGCCCTGTGTCCTGGGGTTGCTGGGATGACAATCCACTTTCTTGGGCTGGGGAAGATGTGCTCCTTGCCTGCAGGAGGTGTGCACTGGGGAAAGGGCTGTGCAGTCAAGTAAAGCAGCTGTGGGAGGAGGTCACCAGGCAGTGCAGCAACAGAGGAGGTGAGAAAAACACTGATTGAATCTTCATGAGCGCAAAGATCTAACTGCATTGAGTGACGAGCAGACCAAGTCTGAGCTTACTATAGATTTCCATGATGGTAAAAGCTGGAATCCTGGGGCTCCTAATTCTAGGAGGATAACTCCTGCCCCATCTGCAAGTGTGGGTTCAGTGCCCAGGTGGCGTATGAAGGGCTGAGAGCTCTGTCCAATGAAGAATCTGAGCAGGCGGAGCCTAAGACTTGCAGCAGCATCAGGAGGAAGCAGAAGTATGAGCTGTGGGAAGCTCCCTGCTGCAGGGGACAGACATCACCCTCTCCTGGCCTGACCTGGTGTCTAGGGATGTTTGCAGCCTGCCAGGCATTTGGATCCAGGGCACTGGGTTACCAGTCTGGTCCTCAGGTTATCCCCCACTGCCACTCTTCCTTGTGGGCACCAATACTTGTAGGGGAAACCAGAATTGTAGCAAGCATGACACTGCATTTGAGGTGAAGGCCAAAGGCCATCTCCAGGTGACATCTCCTTGATTTTTCCAGTGAGAGGGAAGGACTTGATGAAAAATGGATGGACCCCATGGGTCAACAAACAGTTGTGCAGCCAGTGTTGACAACAGGGACCCTCTTTCACAAGCTTGGGATCCTGTCTGAGATAAAATATCACCCACATGACCAATTGCAGCAAGTATCAAGTGGTAAATGATCTTTGTCAACAGGCTGGCCAGCCTGGGGAGGAGAACTTTAAACTAGGAATAAAGGAGCAGGCAGGGGAGATGGTGATGACCCACACCTAGCAGAAGAGGTTGTAGACTGGATTGGTAGGAGGGTGCAGAGTAAAGGCTGGCAGAAGAGACCTTGAAAACAGGGTAGAAGAACGGTCCTGAGGAGCTCATTGTTTTTAAAAGGTAATTTTCCCCAAGCTCAAGTTTTATCCACCTTGATGAGCGTTCAAGAAAAGACAGCAGGAGACCTGCATGGATGAGCAAAGGACTCTTCTCTCAATTTAAACATCAAAAACAATTGCACAGAAGCTGGAAGCAGGGGCAGTGTTTCTCTAGGAGAAATATGACTCAGGAGGGATACAGAGGCACTGTGCAAGTGTGCAGAGGTGGGGTTAGAAAAGCCAAAGTCCATCTGGGGTTGAATCTGGCAAGAGTCGTAGAGTGGTTGTAATCAAGAGACTAGTTAGACTGGGACTCACTGTGATAGACACTGCAAAGACAGAAAATGTGTGCTTTTGAACCTAGGAGTGGTGGTAAAGAAATAACTGTAAAAAAATTACAGTTACTATATAGTCACATGTGGGCTCAGATTTTTTGCACATAAACTCAGACTCACCCCACCCTGGATGCATTTAAATTAGGGGTTGCTTTAAGCTCCAACATGGTCAGCATGCAGCACACAGATACTTTCAGAAAATGGTTTACATTTTGCATAGGCTGACTGGTAATTTTGCCCACTGACAGGTGGCAGAATCAGATTCATATCCCTGATAACCCTGTTGATTTAAAAATTAGGGTGGATGTGTGTGGTCCTGACTATATTTCTTTGAGAAAGCAAGTAAAATTGTAATGCCTCATGGTATTTTTCTTCTGCTATTTACAGACAATTCAAAGGGATGTGATCATCCTTCAGTTGGAGAAGGATGTGCCTAGAAAAATGAGGGAAAGTACAGCAGCAAAAAAAAAAAAAAAAAAAAAAAAAAAAAAAAAAAAAAAAAGGGGAGGNGCTATTTACAGACAATTCAAAGGGATGTGATCATCCTTCAGTTGGAGAAGGATGTGCCTAGAAAAATGAGGGAAAGTACAGCAGCAAAAAAAAAAAAAGAGAGTAGAGAAAAAATTTAGTTCTAGGTAGATGGAGCCAAAGGGAACAGAAAATAGGGTTTCTGTGGCCTCAGTCACCTGCAAAAGTGTAACACCGTCTCAATTACCCTTCATCTAAATATTCCACAGGGAAATGGAAAGCATTTGCCTCCCTCAGAGAGGATTACGTGCTAAAAGGATGGCAAAGGTGATGATTTCTTTTGCTTTCTCCCTCCAGTTAAATCTTGGATTGCACAGAAATTGTCATATTTTACTTGCAGGTCTCTGGATAGGCTGGTTTTCTCTGTCTTCTGCAGGTCAGCATTTCAGAGACATGCTGAAATATCCATGAGACCCTGAAGTGTAGGACTCCCAAAGCAAGCAGAAGGCTTGGCATGTAGAAGAGTCTAAGAACAAAGCAGCCAACATCCTTTCTCCAGAGACAAAACACATTTTGTCTGTGACATTCTTAGTCTCCATCTGCTCAGGAGAGGGAAAGTTTCCCATATGGTACTGCAGTGGGCTAGTGATTCACTCTATTGACTCACTCCACAAAATGCACAATTGAATGTTAAGTAACTGAAGTCAGCTTTAATGGATACAGCATATGTGTACTTCATGAATGCAAAATATGTAAACTATTATCATGTCACCTCTTTTTGTGCTGATAGTACTGCATTGATTACTGATTGATTCCTAATTGCTTAATAATTGGAGTTATCATTCTCTGAATAACTTGGATTTTTAATTATCAGTTTAGAATCGAAATTAGAAACACATCTGCTTCTGCCATGCCACATTATATTTTACATTTTTCATATTATTTTCAGTAATATCTTGAGTCAAACACAGGTAGTTAAGATATTAGTGGCTTAGATCTGATGTGAAAGCTCACATTTCTAGAGAAAAGGATGACTGACTCACAGCTAGCCTTGTTCAAGCATCACAAATGCTTTCTGTGTTTCAAAAGAACATTGATTTTTAAAAGATCTGTGTAAGTGGGGACAGTTCATAAGACAGTTTATTATGAGATGATCAGAACAGGGTTAAGCATCTGATGCCTATCCTCAAGGACTGCCAAGCTCATGATACCATAGTGATCTTAGTTAGGGATCTGCAGGGCAAGAGAGATTTGAGGGGAAATATTCTGTTTCTGACAAGGACGTGGGACTGAAAGCTGATTAGTCAAGTTAGAGGATCATTCCAGAGTTGTGTCATGTGTAACAGCAACAGCAAGTAACAGTGACAAATAACAAAGAAAAAAATCATGTCCAGGATTTCTGGGGAAAAGATTAACCATAATGTGTAGTTATGGTACTGCTTGGCTTTGGGATGCTTTAGTGTGTTTCTTTAGACAATGGAGATGTCTGTCTGAACTACATCCATCCAAGCTGAGAAGTTTGGTGTCAGTAGTGAATGGACACAGGAATTAGAGAGATTTTCTTGATCATTAAGTTGTCAGTCATTTTCCCCCTCACCTCCTTGACAGCGGCTACTAAAGCTGAGCAGTGCTGGGTATAGACTCCTCCCTGAGTGGCGCTGGAGAGATTGCCAAGCACTCAGGCCAGCGCCCTCCACGTGCATTGCAGGGATGTTCACCAAGGCTTGTCCATCTCCTCAGCTTGGGAGGATCCCAGCTAACACTGTCCCTCAGGCTAGGTTGGTCATGCCTGCCCCTCAGGATGGGCTCCAGCTGTATCCCCAACCAAGGCAGAAGGGGTCCTGACCAGTTCTGGGGCACCCTGGCAGTCAGTGTAGACACATGCATTGGAGTAAGTCCAACTAACCACGCACAGCTTCAGCAGATAAGGCAAACAAAACAACAGACTGATTCAAGTTTGGAAATTTCTCTTCTCCACTCACTAAATAATCTGCAAGTAATCAAGCAAAGTCAACCATCTGCCTGTGACACCATTGCTTATGAAAAAACTTGACATACCTTGCCTATTCAGGAAGACATTTTTTTTTCTCTTTACAAAGAAGTTACAGACTTTGCCAGTCCCATGCAGAGATGTGCAGGAGGCTCTGGTGTACCCTCTGTATCAATAGAAACCATGAGGAACTGCTGGTGAAAAGAAGGAGGTTATTTGGTTGTGAGGGCACCTGCATTTAGTGGATGCTTTGCTACAGCTTTTAAGTAAGTGACTGCAGAATTGGGGCTGGGTCAGTGTTTAAGAGAATGGTTTGTTTGAACTTGAGATAAAAATCTGATGCAATACAGACAGTTTCAAGAATGATGTCTGGAGTATTGATAAATTGTGTTTTGGGGAAACTAGGGGAAGGAAGGAACAGACTACTTTCCTCCAGACTCAAGAGCTATGAGTAAATAAGGGAATTCAACAAAAAAGATTGACATTTAACAAATTTTAACAAAAAAGACCAAAAATATTTTCCTTTTTTTATTAAATGGGCACTTGTGGCATCCCACCCTTAAGTGGAAATGAGCGCCCAAGATTTGTAGATGCTCATGGTTGAAAGGAATGACAAAAGTCAGAGGCTCTGCAAAAGCTTAAAAAGTTTTATTAGTAAATTATACACTTGGCATGGAAATTGGAATAAGTCAGTCCCTTATCTACTAGTATATGCACACCACAGTGGGTTTCTAGTAAAGGGGTAGGGTGAAAGAGAAGAGGGAGAGAGATGAATTAAAGGTGGCGGGGGTGGGGTGGGAGTGGGGAGGGAAGAGAGAGAAAGGAATAAAAGCAGAAAGAAAGAAAGATCACCAGTCCTGGCTCCAGTATCGATCCAGCTGATGGAGTGTCACGGTTCGTGGGGTACACATGCCCCTGGGCTTCATGGGGTTACCTTTTTATAGGTACGTTTTCCCCACCCTAGAGATAAGTTACTTGCTTTCTATGTAATTTGGTTATCATGTGCAGTCCATTCTTCTAGACCTTTCTGGAAAGGGGTCAGAGGACTTCAGGGGTCATTGGTTGTCTTGGTTGCCCCCTCCTGGGTAGGTTTTTGGCCAACAGCCCATGCCCACTTCCCAACCTCATTCCTGCACTTGCACTGTATTGGGTTGTGCTTATCTGCAGGAGCCAGAACAATGCAGTGCTGCCCCACCTCTGTATGGCTCCTCTCCAGCCACACCCCGCCCTTTCTCACAGCAGGTCACTGCCAACAATCCTTGGATGGCTCCACAGCTATCTGGCTATCGGGGCTTGAGATGGACCCTCAAACCCCGATAGCTGGGGCACATTAGTCCCTTCATCTTCTAGGCTTCTACAGCACTCAAAGATTTTTAGAAATCTAAAATGGCATAGCTGTTGCACTTCAGTCATTCAAAACATCTTTTTAATCTATATAAAAATTTGAAATAATTTAATTCACAATGCTATAATTAAATTTAATTTAAAACACGAAGCAACTGTAACTCCACTATACCTAGAATGTATACAGTACAGGTATCTGTAATCCCCTTGGGCTACTTTATAATGACTATATACATGGGGATGTAATTTTTCCTGTTTTTCCTGTGGAAATGTCTTTTCTTAAATAACTGAATTAGAAAACTTGAAACCTCTCTGAGTTCAAAGTAATTATTTTTTTTTTACTAGTCCAAGACATTGAAACTTTCTACCTTCAGCAACTTCTCATTTTATAAATATTATCCATATATATACACACACATATATTTACATATATATATGCATGTATATATACACACATATTTATAAATACTCTAGTGTGCAGGACAACTCCATTCATAACACAGACATACCTATTGTTCCAGGGAAGAATTTTCACTTTGATTCATAAACATACCTAGCAGTGCGTCCTTTGCAATGAAAATTATACTCAGTGCAGTTCTTCAGGAAAGAAATAAATGTAGTTTTGAAGAATAAACCACTAAAATGGAACACATTTTTTCCAGCTTTTTTGAGGAATGGATGAGAGATGCAATAACACCTTTTTTGTTTTGTTTTCCCGTGGAGTTTCAACATTTCCAGGGCTTGCACATCTTAAAGACTACGCAGCAGATTCTCTAAGCATTGCTGCAGGGTCCCCTTAGGATTTCTCCTCCTGAGCACCTGTATTCTTGGTAAAGTAACAAGATGACGTTTGTTTCTGCTGAAAAAGTGTCACACTAAGGCTTCTTTTTGTTGTGGTTACTTAAATTAAGCTCCATACACAGACTCTATTGTCACTTTCAGAAAGTTTTTGTTCAGAATACCTGACACTCGTCCTTCCACCCTCCTCACTCCAGTAAGAAGGATTTGTGGGGCTCCAAAGTGCTGCTCATCATCAAAAAAATTGTTTCCAATTTCATACTTATATCAAGTTACATAAGGTTCAAGTCAGAAAAATAGAATAAAACATTGAAATAATGAGAGCTGTTTAATTCACAAAATTCACTACGTCCCAGAAAGTTCGTTATAGGAGTTCTAACTTATACTTTTAAATAAATAAAGCATGAAACACAAAAAACCAAACAAAAACAGAACAAAAAAACCTCACTAAAATTGTTCCCTCCTGCTAAACAACAACTTTGACCTCTTATAAATCTACCAGCCCATCTGTTCTAACATGCTGTCTCTGGTTTCAAACGGGTAGAGATAAAGGGAGAGTGTTCCTCCAGTGTCACACAGGCTCACACTTTGGTGACATTTAAGGTGTGCAAACTTGTGAGCAGAGATTTAGAGAATAAAGGGAAATGAATGCTTCAAAGCTGTGTTTTTAAAACAGCAAACCCTTCACTTATGTTCTGGTGAGATTTTGGGCTGCGCACCTTGTATACCAGATGGGGACACTTTTCTGTTTTGTTAGCTGGTTTCAGGTTTCTGTGTAACAACCTTTGCCTCCACTTAAAAAAAATCCAAACACCTGACCCGGGCTACACTTTAGGAGGCCTGTTTGGTGGGAAGTGAATGCTGGAATGTTCCAGTTTTCAAAACTGTAAAGATTCATATTTATAGTCAGTCTGTTTATCATATCAGGTGTGGTAGCATAGGATATCAAAGCAAGAAAGCCTACGGGGATACCACCATTTGAAATGAAAAATAGTTCTTATGTATGGCATAATGCAGCACAGATGGAAAGTTGTGCTTTTCTGTTTTACTGTTTCTGTGCATTACCCAGGCAATAAATACTGGACAAATCAAGCAGTCATTTCTAAGGCTCCATATAACCTATTTTACCGGTATCAGCTGCTATAGTTATATATTCCCTAGACAAAAGCTGCCTGGGTTCCCAAGTTTTATAAGGCATTTCAAGGAGACCTCACAAATAAAAATGTATGGAAAATATGGCCTGGCTTTTAATAACAGTATAGTTAACTCTGCATTTTCGTATGACAGTCAAAGCTCTCACTAGTGTATTGCAGCCTTATCATTCCTCAAAGCAGCATTTATTTAATGACTATTACTTGCTTATTTCATCTGCTATGATTTCTGTGTCATTATTTCAAGGGCACAGCACAACAGAAATACACTATAACTGGGTCACTTCAGGTCTGGGCTTCATCAGCTGAGAAGGGTTATCCCACACCTGATGTAGCAGATGTTTTGACACCTTCTCTCTGAAAGTGGCCACAAAGGATTCCCAAAGCTTGTTTGCAAAGCCAAGTAGCCAAATAATATTTAAAACAGTGCCTGGGCAGTGTGGGGCATAGGTTTGAGGAGAGCTTTTACTCTGATCCAAAATACCTGAGGTTTGATGAGCCTCAGGATAGGAAAGTCTGCCACCCTCTCTCCATCACCTGTGCTTGTGGTTAGAAACTGCAGAAAAGGGACCAGATCCCCCACAACAGCTCAGCACCTGTCCTGACCCTGGGCTATTGTGCTGGCAACGTGCAGGTTGGTTTTGATGGATGCTTATCTATCGCTGAACTGAAAAAGAGCTGTAGGCAAAAGAAAATTACCTTTCTCCAAAGCAGGCACACCTGTCTATGAAAAGTCTTTAAAATTAAGGGCAAGATATCTTCCAGGAAAAAGAAACACCCCCAAAATAAATGCTGAGCAAGCTGTGAGACTCCTCACACAGGCTCACAACTGCCATGCTTTACACAGCAGTGGGAAGCAATATTACCAATATCTTTTCTCTGGCTTTTACACCCTAACATACCAAGTAAATAATAGCCCCACAACATGGAAAACCAACTTTCCCTGAGCCTTTTAGGACTTCAAATCACATTATCCATATCCAGCAAGGTAGTTGTCACATTTTTTCTTCTTTTTCAAAGTATCAGTACTTTCTATTTCAAAGGGAATAATAAAAGTAAAAAGGAAAAAGAATCTCTCAGCAGTATTTGTTTAAATAGAAGAAATAATTACATATGGGAGTCTGTGCTGCAAGGTTCTGTTTATTGGCTAGATGGGAAAAAACCTTGATATTTGTAAAAACAAAGTCACAGAAATTTTAGTCATATCAAGCTTCCCCTTCCATGACACAAGCTGACTTCTGTCCACTTGGCTTTTCCACCTCCCTGTTTAGCAGGTGTCATATTGCTGCTGAAGCTGAAGGCAGTGCTGAGGATAAGGAAAAAAGGCCAATTTCAGCATCTGACAACAGTCTCTCCTTAAGATAGCTTTTGGTGAGACAGAAAGTCGTTTTTGTCATTGCAATATCCCAGTGTGATAATTTCAAGATTTTTTTAACCAACAGCATTTACAGTGACTCAGTTTGGAGTGGTCAAAGGCTAATCAGTGAAATATGAATCTTTAGTGGGTTTTGTTTGTTAATATGCTTCATATAAAAGATATTATTTTTTCTGTATTTTCAAGACTATGCATTACTTATGTAGCACCCATAATTTATTAATGTTGTTAATTAATTTTTAGGATGGTTGGATACTACTTTTCAACTGATTTCCAGAATCTAAATTTTAAAACATTCATAGAATCACAAAATAATAGAATCTTTAAGGCTGGAAAAGACCCGTAAGATCACCAAGCCCAACAATTAACCCGGCACTGCCAAGTCCACCACTAAAGTCTGTCCCAAGTATCCCATCTACACATTTTTTGAACACTTACAGGGATGGTGATTCCGCCACTCCTCTGGGAAGCCTGTTCCAATGTTTGGCAGGCTTTCAGTGAATAAATTTTTCCTAATATTTAACCTAAACCTCCTCTGACACAACTTGAGGCCATTTTGTCTTGTCCTAAAACATTAAAACAAAAGGATAAAATGGTAAAAAAAAACGAAACAAAAAACAACGCAACTTGAATTATACGTTGAGTCAACGATTGGGTTGGGGTTTTGTTTCTTCGGTTGGTTTGGGTTTTTTGTTTGTTTCTTCTGAGTGTTTATTTGTTTGGGTTTTTTTAAGACATACTGCAGGACTGTACTTAGGGCAACTTCACATCCAAGGCTGAGTGTATAAAACCAACTTGACTTAAAGTCAAAAAGAAGCTGATAGATATTTGGATGTGGCCACAAAGGTTACAGCTAAACCAATAAACTAAACCAGGTCAGCACATGGGCCTGAGTATAGAATGAATGCAGCCATTCATACTTTGAAGTGTTTTGCACAGTTTTGGTCTCAGCAAAGCAGTGCTACAATGGGTACAAGCTGGGAGCCAGCTCAGGCCAGAAAACGCTCTCCAAAGGCAGTTTGAGGAAGGGTTAAGAGAGTTAAACTGTATTGACGTGAGCCTTTCCATACTATTTGTCCAAGAGCAGTCCCAGGATGTTTTAGTTACCTCTACAAGTGCAGTCAAGGGTGGCAGGGATAAAGGAAGTTTTGGGAAGGGGAAAAGGTTTAGTAGGAAACTGCTGTGCCAAAGAAATTTATTGCACTTCAAGGTCAACTAAACCCACCTTTGGCTTGAGGTCAAAATACCGAGCACCATTTTGAGAATGCAAATTTCAAGAAATTCAGATCCTCTTCTTGTTCAGAGTCGGAGGTATTTTGAAAAAGTTTCTGGCTCCCTAATACAAAGAATTAACTCAGTCTCAGTCAATTTGTCTGGACTCAGTCATTTTCAGCCCTAGGTTTAAAGTTCTCTTTTCCCGTGTTTTAATCAGAGCATTAGTGTTTTTCTTTAATTTACTTAATGTAGAGGAGTGGTTTTATTGTTGTGGCCTGCTATTTTTATTACAATAGCAAAAACATTTTAAAAAAACAGTTATTGTTTCCAAGCTGCAGTAATTTTTATAAGCAAAAAACCCTATAAATGGTGTCTGACAAAAAAACTTGATGTGAATAAGGGAGTATGAGGCCCTACCCAGCAAGGTACTGAGTAGCCTTGTGAAAGCTGGGCCAGATGGCTTCGTTAGGGATAAACAAAAAGAGTGAAGAGAGAGCAAGCAGTAAGAACCATTTAAGGACTGTGGAGACAGAAAAGACTTTGACCCCTGGACCACCTCAGACTGGGAAAAAAGGGGTTTTTTGTCAGAAACCATTCTGTGACTCAGAGGAATATATGATCATGAGAGATACTCTTACCTAGGTCCTTACTATGCCTTTGTGACTTTTAAAAGACTTCTTAAATAAGAAAACTTTTTTTTTCCTTCGGTGCCTCAATTCCTTCTTTGGGAAAAAATCCGTTTCAGTCTCATCCTTACATCATTCTGCCCTAATGCATCCCAGCTGGAGGGACTTTCCCTTAATAATCATCATTTTCCCCAGTTTGAGGCAGATCCACTACCCCTTCTTGACCTGCACGTCTCCTGCTTTAATTGGGGTTGGAGTTAGCACAGGATTTGGGCAGCCCTCACCATGTCAGTGTTGCTGTGCTTACCTTGCAAGAGTCCTGAGGCCCCAGAACAGCATCCAGAGCTCAGAAGTAGTTAAAAGATAGACCAAGGAAAAACAGTAATACAAATTCTGTGCACTGGATGAGGGTCACTTAAATGCTAATGAAGAGAAATATTCAGCACAGAGGAGTAAAATTCCTCACTTTTCCAGTCTTTGAATGCCCAAGTAAGGACTTTAGGCAGGCATTTGTATCTCCTGTAGTTCAACACCTTGTTTTGAGGGAAGCCACCTGCAGCTGCTACAGGCCACAGACCAGTGTATCCAAAATTACTGCTTTACATCCTTGTTTCTGCAGTTTACACGGGAAACCCATTAGATGGGTTACATGTATGAGTTTCCCCTGCTGCAGGGATCAGTTATCTGGATTACTTCTTCCAGTTCAGACTCCATGGCCTCTTTTGGTTGCTCATTTCTGGCCCCTTCCACACACTGTGATTGTTTTGTTGCTTAGAAGAACAGTTCCAGCAGAAGGTCAGTGAGATGCCCTGCTACAAGCAAGAGTGTAAACTTTCTTCTGGAAATGAGGATGTGAGCCTCAGCCCCTTCTTAAAGAGACATTTAAAGAAGCCATGTAGAAGGTGACTTTTACAAATACCTGTCATAATTTGGAATAAAATTTTTTGCTCAAAACCAGGAATAAAATGAATTTTCATGCACGTCATAATTCTCTCAGATGAAAATTTTGATTCCTGGAGTAAGAAAAAAAGATCCCCCAACTGTCTGGGGGTATTTTGTTTTGGGGTTTTTTTTTGGAGGAGTGGGGCTTGTTGGGGTTTTTTGTGGTGTTTTGTTTGTTACTTTGTTGGTTGTTTTGGGATATTTTGTGTCTTTGGTTTGGTTTAGGTTGGGGTTTTTGTTGGTTTGGGTTTTTTTTGTGGAAGGTGAGGCATTTTGTGAGCACAGCTGAGGAGGGGAGGCAAGGATGGCTTCAGCTCGGGTGCAGTATCAGCTCATCAGCTCAGCCAAGTGTGCGAGCATTGGCATATGAGCAAGATGCTGCAGTCTGAATGTTGACACATGGTCAAATACTTCTCAGTAGCCCAAGTCTGATGTTTAAAAATCCCTTTGTGGCTAATGTCTAGCAAAAGGATACATTGCTTGACTAGAACAAAGTGTGTCACACTACAGGCAGAAATGGAACACCTCCAAGTACTCCTGTTGTGCTGTACAAAGCAGCATCTCTCTTAGTCTGTGCCATTGTCCCTTGTGAGGGAAAAGACTTTTCCTGGCACAGGGGCTGCAGTAAACTGCACAGATAATGGAACAGCAGAGAGAATTCACGATAAATTTTTGGCTAAGCTTTGGGCTGTGAAAACGGCTTAGTTGGGTTTAGAACAAGTTTCATTCCCTACAGTGGGTCTTGTGCCAGCCTTATTACTGCACTGCCCTGTGGAAAATACTGGAAATAAAAAGACTGATCCTTTGAAAAATGCTTCAGTGGACTTGATGAGACAGAATAAAAGAAAGGACAAGTTATGATGGATAGGGATAGGGGGTACTTGCTGACTGCCTGCAGGTCATTCTCAAATCAGTTAGAACAGCTGCAGAGGGGAAAAAAGCAAGTTAAAAATAAACAAAACAGATTTGCACCCATTAAAATCACTGCCTTTGCCAGTCTTTGCACTCAAGCCTGGCTTCCTGGAGTGAAAGAAGAAAGACTTCAGATTTCACAAAGGAATATTAATAGAAGTAATAGATGAACTTAAGAAAGAAAAATGACTAAGATGAATACAACTTGCTTTTGGTGTGAGCAGATGTGTCATGGAATAGTCTGAGGGGTAGCTAATGGGACATTGATGCTTAATTGAATGAAATAGACAATTAGCAGCTAAAGAAAAGTCTGGGGAACAGTAAATAATGCTAAGACCAGGCCAGTTGTACAGTGATCAGGGATTCATTACAAATAGTACTTAGCAACTCACATTTTAATATATTCAACTACAAGGAAATTTGTCATATTTATAGGGCAAGATTCTGCAGATGATACAGGGTCACTGTAGCCAACCAACTGAGCACCCATTTCCAACACTATTAAGTGTGGAAAGACCCCGTGGGAACTTTTGAAGTGGAAACAAGGAAAATTATAAAGCAGTAGTAGTGTGGCTCTCCTTGGCATTAATGAGAGAGTTACCGTCAGCTCTGGTGTCTGTGCTAAAGGTTATTGGAAAAGGCTGACAAGAGTTATGAGAACCAGTCACATCCAGGAAAAACATGTTTTCAGCTGGAGGATAAAAAAGTTTGATTTCTTTAGTGCATCCAAGGGAGGGCTAAAAGGTGACTTGTTTGTCATGTACAAGTACATCCTTTGAGAGGTTGTTTTTGAGCGAAAAAGGCTCTTCATCCATGATGATAACATACAATTTAGTAGTTTGAATGATGAAATTTTAAATAAAAATACCTTCTCAGAGCAGTTAATTTTATAGGCATTTCATGCATTCATCATCACTTAAGTTCTTCAAATAAAGACTGGATAGCTTTCAAAAAGACAGCTGCTTTATCTCAGCCAGGAATTATGAGCTTTATTCAGGTATTACCAAGCAATATTCTCCTTTCTGTGTTGTGTTGCATGTTAAAGATAGCAGGGATAGCAGTCACTTTGGACCTTAAAACATAGGTCAGTACTGGGAAAGCTCCAAGTACATTGCAAACATACGAGTGGCAGCAGTTTCTAAGAATTCTCATCAAAATGTCAGCTTTGCATAACAAGCATCTGCTTCCACTGGGTTTTAATAAGTTTTCAAGGACTTCATTTTCATTATTTTGAACCTCAGAGATGTAGAATGAGAATCCAGCTTTATTTTGCACTGAATAGTTCTGCTCTGCTAAAAAAGTGATTTTTTCTTTCTCTTTCTCCACAGAATGACACAAGATCTTCATCAAGTACATTTCTCACCTTATTACATGAAATCCCTTGACTAGCCCTTGCAGGCTCAGGAACGTAGGAGCATTTAAAAGCCCTCAGATAAAAAAAAAAAAAAAAGAAAAAGAAACCTGGATCCCTGTCCTTTTTATCAGTTGGATGGGAAAAGCATTCTCTTGTCAATCCATCAAGAAGCATGATTTAAGCATTAGCTGTTAAACCAAGTAATGACATGAGCTTAGGTGATTATATACTTGCAGGTACCAAATGTTCATCGTTAAATGTAAGGACATACCTAAGGAGCTGTGTAATCTAAATAGCACCAAGTCCTTATGACCATCCAGTTGCCCTATTTCTTTCACATTTGATTTTTATTTTTTAATAATGCTGATGCCGGAGGTGCTACTTAAGATGTTCAGAGAGGCAGGAGCGGCAAGTTCCATCAGCTTTATAATAAATGGGTGTGTAAGAGGAAACCAGCCAAAGGGCAAGCATTTGGAGGTGAGATATTGAGAACACCTGCTCCTCCCTCAGCACACTTGTGATTAAACATTTTACTTAGTATGTGAACTGAAATGTGTTATGTTAAACTGGGGTCAGAAGGCACAATGTAATTATGGTTGTTATTAATACTACAGAGGCTAAACAGAGAGAAATCATATTGGGAATGACTACGTGTAACTGCAAGGAGAAGCAAATCTCCTTGGGTAAGGAATCGTATTTTGTGTGGAAATGATAAAGAATGTTTTACTGGAATTCTCCAAATCTGTAATAGTTAGGTTTCTCTTCAAGAAAGCATTAATTTCTGTGCTGTTCTTGAAACTTCTCTTAGTAAAACACAAAAATAAATTTAAAAAAACCCCAAACCTCTTAGTCCAAATCAACTTTCTTCAGTGTATTCTGATTTCTTAACATGGCCTGAGTATTTTTGTGAGTCTGTGCTGAAGTGTTCCTTCATTTCCTAAGAAGTTTTGCACCTTTCCTTGAGAAATACCTACAGTGTTTCTCACCTCAGGGCTGGATGACCCATGGCTATTGTGCCTGAAGATAGATCATGGAACACAGACACAGACACAGACAGAGGCACAGACACACACTCCAAGTCATGCAACTCGTCTGTACTTAAGCATCTTTAATAATCCTTGATCATTTCATGATATAAATTTAAAGATTCAGTCCATTTTTTAAAAAAGCCATTAATGGAGCTAGGCTTCAAGATGTAATTTCACACATTTTTTACTGCAACAGCTGCACAATTTGGAGCCAGTGCTCTCACAGAGTGCAGAACAGTGGGAATTAATGTTCTGGTGTAGTGTGGTTTAACCCCAGGTGATAGCTAAGCTCTACTAAGCTGCTCACTCACTTTCACCTGGAAAATGGTGAGTTGAGGTAGAGGCAGTTCAGTAGATAAAGCAAAAACCAAGCACACAAGCAAAACAGATAAGGAATTAATGCAACACTTTGCATCAAGCAGAGAGGTAGCCAGTCATCTCCCAGATAGCAGGGCTTTGTTATCCATAGCCGTGACTTGTGAAGACAAATGCTTTGGTCAGCCGGGGTCAGCTGCGCCAGCTGTGTCTCCACCCAGTATCTTGTGCATCCCCAGACTACCACCTGTTCAGGAAGTGCGATGGGCAAAAAAGGCTTTGACTGTGCAAGCACTGCTCAGCAATAACTAAAGCCACCTGTATTTTCAACGCTGTTTTCAGTACACATCCAAACCACAGCCCCATACCAGCTACTGTGACAAACAGTCATTCTATCGCAGAAAAGCTCAATACATTCTTCATTCTTTTTCAGATGTGTCCATTGTTTTTTAATATAAAATTGGTATTTGTACGTTAGTATATATGTACAAGCTGTTAATATTTTTAAGAAGACTAAACTCTTAAAGTAAATCAAGTATAACAAGAAGCAATAACTGAAGCTCTCATTACATTTGGTAAATAAGTGCAACTGTTCCCTCATTACATCTGGTAAATAAGTGCAACACTACAATATTTGAGTGCATCTTAGTGAAGCTAGCAATTCTGGTTTCTTACCAGAATTTCTTACCAGAATTTCTTCAAAGTTCAGGGACAGATACTGAGTACGTTTGTAGTTTTCTGACTTTATTTATCTTGAGCAGCACTTTACACAGCAGGAAAATTACTGTAAGGGGTGAGATGCCCTCAGCCTTTTTTCCTGTGATCAGTAGCAATAATTATACAGTAAGGCAAGTGTAAAATATGGGAGATATGAGACCCCATCCCTAAAGGCTCACATCCCAAATGTTTCTGTCCCTCATTTAAAAAGAAAGGACACTGCAATTAATTTTGACTGTTGAGCAGCCTTGTTACTAGAATCAGAAAATATTTTTTTTTCTGAATTTTACCTAAGTTTGACTTTAACAATTCCCTGTGGTGATGTCTTACCCCATCTAATTGCACAATTTATAATTTAAAATACATTTGTTGGTTTTGAAGCTTAGGTTTTTTTAATTAACTGAAAGGTCACTTGCCTATGTACTATGAGTTAGGTTGTGATGCCTACAATCAGTCCCATATGTTGATTGAAAGGCTTAAGTTCCTTACATTTTTTGACTTTGCCTGTTTGCAATTAAAATTTTCCCTGCCAGGTGTCTGCCACAGTTTGATTTTACAACAACAAAACCCACAAACAAACAAACAAACAAACCCCAGTTAAAACAAGAAAGCAGTTTCTTACAGTGACATATACCCTGTGTTTTTAAATGAAGTTATTCATATGACTGTTTAAACTGAAAAGCCTGAAGAGTGCTTGGCTTTTGAGCAGGAAAGAACTGGAAAACTGAAAGGCTGTCTTGGTGTCAAAGGTGTGTCTTTATCCCTCCTGTCATAATTATCCCAGGTATGATCAAATTTTGAATTTCAAGTTTTAAACCAGCTACTCTTAGTTAACTCATGCTCTGCAGAGCATATTAACTGAATTCTTAACATACCATCCAGAATTAAGTACAAAAAGTTGCAATACAATCTCATAGTTGCAAAAATACCAAATATACAGGAGTTATGCTGTGCCAGAATTAAGCTGACACATAGAATTAGCACTCTCGTTTTGCTTATGTAATGATCTTTAATTCTATAACACTCTATTTTTTTTTTTGGCAACCTTTAATCACAAAGGAAAAGTAAATCAAATCAGAATAAACATTTAGCTTGTCTTTTCATCCTTCTTGCTAAGGTCAGCATAGTCCTTTTGTATGAGTCCCCTACAACCGTTTCTCATACTCCCACCCATACGAACTTTTTACTTGCTTCTCAAATTTCATAAAGAAGCAGAATAGGCCAGTCTACCACATGCAACTGTGATATCCTCACTAAAGAAGAACGAAAAGTCATAGACCCATCCTAGACTGTAGGGGTCCTGACTAATCCGTTGGCCTATTCTGTGGTGGAGCGACAGTGTCAGCGGACAAGGGATGTCATCTGCATAGAGTTCTGTGAGCCCTCATACATTCTTACCTCTAAACTGGAGAGATAACGAGTTTGATGGATGGATTTTTAGATGGATAAGGAAGCGACTGACCATGTCCAGAGTGACAGTCAATGGCTCAGTGTCCAAGTGAAAAACAGCAATGAAGGGGATGTGTCTCAGGAGTCCATCCCTACCCGATATCTTCATCAGCTGCACGGACAGGGGGTTGAGTGCACCCTCAGCAAGGTTGCAGATGACACCAAGTTGAGCGGTGGAGCTGATATGCCAGAGGGAGGAGGTGCCATCCAGATGGTCCTTAGTCAGCTTGAGGAGAGGGCCCATGCAAACCTGAAGAAGACCAACAAAGTCTAGTGCAAGGTCCTGGACCCTTGGTGGAACAACCCCCAGTGTCAATAAAAACTGGGTGATGAACTGATTGAGACCAGCCCTGTCTTTATTATGTAACTCTTTCCACGATCCATTTAAGCCAGATCTTTTTACACAGTAGTGTAACTGTAACTATATTGTTCTTATGATGCAGCTGAATTCCAAATTAGGATTTTAGAGTTAATTTCATCAAAAATGTGGTACACCTTTAGTGTTCCATCAACATTAAACTGCTAGACTCCACAATAAATACAGAAAACATAACCTGTCATATTCAATTAAAATATTCAAAAAATCCACAGATCAACACACTTAATGCCAGAAAACAAGCAATCCTCTAAATAAAACTAATGTTCTCTGGCATTTAGATGAACTTTCAGTTAATATTGCATCTATTTTTTAGAAACAGTTACAACTCTTAGCAGGGGGTTAATTCTCTTGTGGAATAAATTTTAATTTATTCATGTGGTCTTATGAGCTTGTTGCAAGGGAAGAAAGACTTCAACAACTGTACACACCTGTGGTTGATAGAACAGCCAATATTGATGAAAGCTACAGAGAAACTAATTCATCCATTTTCATTTACACTGAAAGACAATTATACTTTTAAAATAAGATTACTACATATCTCCCTTCTAAAATATCTAAATATAAATAACTTTCTTCTCTAAAATCACTGTCATCAGAACTTCTAATAGATATATTAGGCAGAACCAAGTCTTGCCCAAAGTGCCATCATCCCATATGGTTGAAAATTTTAGAGTCATTCTTGTGACTGTTAGAGTGAGTTCTTAATGAATGAATGACATCAGTGTAGAGACAATCCATGTATTTGCAGGCTGGAAGAGAAAATGGAACCAAGAGCTGAAGGAGTTTGGGTTGTTACAGACCTGTGTTGTTTCCAACAACTTCACTGATTCCAGCCTCTGGAATCTGCTGTTTCTTCCTGAAAGATGGTGAAGGGAACATTGCCACGAAACACGTCTGTTCCTACCAGCAAAATCAGCTGGAAATTCTGCCTTCCTGCAGAATGGTCAACATTGTACAGAGCAGAAGAAACGAAACCATGCTGCTTTCTTCTGTGAAGGAACTCTTTTATTTTAACCCTCTTGTTCCTGTTCCAGACACAATATAAATGTCCTGTGTGGATATATATGTGCTCCTTTTTCATCTGGGTACAATCCCAAATTCAGAAGTGTAATGAAGAACTCTGCCTCACGTGGGTTTCTGTTAAATCAGAACATCATAAGGTTTTAAATGCACGCTAGAACAGAGCTGTGTTTTGGACTTAGGGTGAGCAAAAGTTTGATGACACACCAATATTTTGGCTGTTGCTGAGCAGGACTTGCACTAGGACAAAGGACTTTTCAGCTTCTCATGCTGCCCTACCAGTGAGGAGTCTGGGTGTGCATGAAGAATTGAGAGACGACACAACTAGGACAGCTGACCCTGACTGACCAAAGGGATATTCTGTACCACATGGCATCACGCTGAACAACAAAACTGAGGGTATTTGGCTGGGGATGATGGCACTCTGCTCAGGCACTGGTTGGGCATTAGTCAGTGGCTGGTGAGGAATTGCATTTTGCATCACTTCTTTTGTGTATTCATTTATCATTATTATTTTCCTTTAATTTTCTGTGCTATTAAACTGTCTTTATCTCAACCCAAAAGTTTTACCCTTTTTCTGGTTCTCTTCCCCATCCCACTGGAGGGGAGTGAGTGAACGGCTGGGTGATGTTTAGCTTAAACCACAGCAGTGGCGAACTATTCTGCTCAAATGAATAATGTCATTGAAGCCAGAAAGACTTGGAGGGGGTTAAATTTAGCAAATCACACACGTCTCTGTAGGACTGGAGCCACAGCTTGTGTAACAGAATGTTTCTAATGTTCCCCAGGACCAGCATGGAAAATTGACTTGAACAAATCATTAGATGGCCACAGAAAAATGACTTAAGGATGTGACCCTCACAGACCTGATTTCCTGTAGGCTGCAGAGGAACAGTAGTGCAAGCACTTAGAATAAAAGCTGTCTGTTTCTCTAGCCTTTGGAAAAAAAGTTTGGGACAATTTTCTTTTGCTTGCATTTTTTACTGGAAGAGGTAGTACAGAAAGATAATTTTTGCCAAAATACCTGCAGGCTTAAACATTTAAAGCAGTATTTTGGTGATTTTTATTAGGTGTAGGTACTACAGCAGCATACAGCTAGAGAAACAAGGCTTGCAGCTAGTTTCATGTAGTCCTATTAACAATTTGAATACTTATGCAGAAAATACACCACTGAAGTCAATGTCCTTGTAATATTCATAAAGGTGCTGTCTAGGTTCAGCTGCATTCTGGTATTTGTACCCAGGAGCTATTTTTCCCCCTTACTGTTATTTTTGCATTTCTAAAACATGAATCATTTAAAAGAGCCTTTTGCAGAAGCACATTATTATCCACCAGCAGCAGCTCCTTCCATTTGCCACAACATTCCCTCAAACCACCTATTGTTATGAGGGTGCTGCTGTTGGTTAAATGCTATTATACAAATAACATTAATCATACATGCCTGCAGTAAATTTTAATTATTCTGCTCTCTGCTTCTCTTCTCCTTTCCTGTCTTTCCTACAGTAACTCAGCAGAGGAACTGAAGACCCACTGTTTCTGTGCCCTTCCTGAAGACCAAAGGAAGAACAGAGCAATCCCTCTGTGAGCTCTGACAGGAGTTACAGGGAAAAAAAGGTGCTTTCAAGTAACAGAAATGAGAATCCCTCATTTAAAAAAAAAAAAAAAAAGTGTTTTGAGACTGGATTGACAGCAGGAGCAATATTTAAAACAGTATCTTAATTTATTAAAGCACCAAACTCACAGGATAGTTACTGCTGACAGTGGCCACACACCACCCAGTTGTAACTGGCTGGTGGGTTCAAAGGTTATTGCTGAGGATGTGGGGAGGGAGAATGCTGATAAGCTGCACCATCACTAAGCCCCAATTCTCTGGACTGAGAGTGGTCTCATTTCTCATGGTTCCCAACATGTATATACATTGAGAGTGACCACAGCTTCTGCCCTTTGCGGCCAGGTGAGTGTCCCCCATGTGAGTTAATTCTATGCTGAGTAGATCTACTAGATCTGATGCTCTAGGGAAGCCCAGGCATCCAGACACTGATGGTATGACTCACTGAGTCTGAGTTGAGGAGTCAAAATCTGTGAGCTAGTACTGCTTGTCTCCTTTTATAATAACTTGTCTGACTAATGCTGCATCTCTTTTTTTTTTTTTT